>CM053032.1:11298040-11440540 GCA_028564925.1 Lithobates sylvaticus | reverse complement strand
GTCCCATTCTAATCAATGGGAAGGAGTGGTATAGGAACGGTGAACACACCGCTCCTAAGATGCTGCTAGCAGGACTTTTTTTGTCATCCTGCTAGCGCACCGGCTTTCACACTGGAGTTAAAGGGGCCGGATTTTTTCATGCGGTGAACAGGCGCTATTTTTAGCGCTGCACCGCATGAAAAAACGCCCCGGTGTGAAAGGGGCCTTAAGGGGGCTACCCGCCCAGAGCAATAAAAGGAAGTTCTTCTCTGAACAGTGTGTGTCAGCGTGTTACTTCTAACATGCATGCATGAACATTTTGAATTTGGACCAGGTGCAGATAACTCGGTTCAGACATTTTAGTCTGAAATCCAAAACACATCGTTATAGCACCGATCGCTGTATAATGACAATGGTCCCAAAATAGTGTCAAAAGTGTCCGCCATAATGTCGAAGTCATGAAAAAAAAAAAAAAATAAATAAAGTAAAAATCGCAGATCGCAACCATTACTAATTAAAAAAAAAAAAAATGTATAATAAAAATGCTATAAATTTATCCTCCATTTTGTAGACGCTATAAATTTTGTGAAAACCAATCAATATACGCTTATTGCGATTTTTTTTACCAAAAATTTGTAGAATACATATTGGTCTAAACGTAGAAAGAAATTATTTTTGTATATTTTTGGGGATTTTTATTATAGCAAAAAGTAAAAATATTTTTTTTTTCTTAAAATTGTTGCTCTTTTGTTGGCTGGCTGCAATATAATTTCTGGGTATAGAGGAGCATGCAGCAGTGCGCAGATCTAACAGCCAATCTCTAAACCTGAGAACTAACAAATGACACAGGGGGTGACCTTGCCACTCCTCTTAGTGTCCGACACTTTGGATTTCAGTGCTGGCTTCACAGGAGGGCGGGGCCACAAGGGAGCTCTGGTGAAGTGAGAGTAGCTGGGTCGGGAAGGGGGAACTTACAAACTGTCATTTTGCTCTGCGTGGGCGGGGTGACGCCAAGTCTTTAACCACTTTAGCCCCGGACCAATTTGCAGCCAAAGTACCAGGCCCCTTTTTGCGATTCGGCACTGCGTCGCTTTAACTGACAATTGCGCGGTCGTGCGACGTGGCTCCCAAACAAAATTGGAGTCCTTTTATTCCCACAAATAGAGCTTTCTTTTTGGTGGTATTTGATCACTTCTGCGTTTTTTATTTTTTGCGCAACAAAAAAGAGCGACAATTTTGAAAAAAAATTCAATATTTTTAACTTTTTGCTATAATAAATATCCCCCAAAAATATATAAAAAAATAATTTTTTTCCTCAGTTTAGGCCGATACATATTCTTCTACATATTTTTGGTAAAAAAAAAAAAAAAAAAAAATTGCAATTAGCGATTATTGATTGGTTTGCGCAAAAGTTATAGCGTTTACAAAATTGGGGATAGTTTTATAGCATTTTTATTAATATTTATTTATTTATTTTTTTACTAGTAATGGCAGCGATCAGCGATTTTTATTGTGACTGTGACATTATAGCGGAAACAGACATTTTTGACACATTTTTGGGACCATTGTTAATTATACAGCAATCAGTATTTAAATGCACTGATTCCTGTGTAAATGACACTGGCAGTGAAGGGGTTAACCACTAGGGGGCGGGGAGGGGTTAAGTGTGACTTGTGTGTGTTTTTTTACTGTAGGGGGGCGTGGCTTGGCGTGTGACATCACTGATCGTCTTTCCCTATGACAGGGAACAGACGATCAGCGACAGCCTCACTAGGAAGCACGGGGAGAGGTTTGTTTACACTTACCTCTCCCCGTTCTTCAGCTCTGTGACCCGATCGCGGGACACCGGCGGCGATCAGGTCTGCGGGTCCCACGGCCACGGAGCTCAGGACCCAAGGCTGGGCTCTTAAAAAGCAACGTACCTGTATGTTGATGTGCCCAGCCGTGCCATTTTGCCGACGTAAATGTGCAGGAGACGGTCCTTAAGTGGTTAAATAGCTTAGCCTCAAGAAAAGGAGAAACCTATACGTGGCTTTTCCTGTCGTGGCCGGCTTAACATAGGACAAGCCTTGCCTTTTCTCAGCGACACGCAGAACCCGTCTCACCTTGTGATTTTTAAGATCTATAAAGCCAAATCCCCGATGGCTGGTCTTGCGATTCTTCATGATGCGGACACTGCTCGGTGATAATTGTACGTACGGCTGAAGTGCTTTCACCACAGTGTTTGGAGAAGTGTTCACACAGATTCCTCTGATGATGACGGCTGCAAATACAGTAAACCAAGTTTAGTTAATGTGGCTTAGTGGTTAGCACTTCCACCCAGTAGCGATGGGGGTCGTTGGTTCGAATCCCAATCATGACACAATGGGTTTGCGTGTCACCCCCTGTGCCTGCCTCCTTCAGGGACTCCGGCTTCCTCCCACACTACAAAGACATGCTGGTAGGTTAATTGGCCCCAATATGTATAAATGTGAGTTGGGGACCTTAGATTGTAAGCTCTTTGAGGGCAGGGACTGATGTGAATGTACAACACATATGAAGCATCACACGAATAGCACCGTCAGTTTATGTGATGCTTCATATGTATTGTACATTCACATCAGTCCCTGCCCTCAAAGAGCTTACAAGCTAAGGTCCCCAACTCACATTTATACATACACATACTTTTCTTTATTTCTAGACAATCTGCTACACGCACCCAAACAAAAAAAAACCCACATGTATGCCCTGTCCTGCTCTCCTCCATTTGCCGGCAGTTCCCGCCTGTCAAAATGACAGAGGAGAGGAGAGGAGAGGAGAGAGGAGAGAGGAGAGAGGAGAGAGGAGAGAGGAGAGAGAGAGAGGAGAGAGGAGAGAGGAGAGAGGAGAGAGAGATTCACCCCCCTCCCTCAGGTGCTTCTACTGGCTTGCCCCTGTATGTAAACACTGCTATTTTTTTTTCGCTGGAAAGGCCGAGATCGTTTTTTTTTTTTTAAATCTCAGGCTTTTCAGGCTAGAGGACAGATTTGGGGGTCATAGACCCCAGATCTCTCTGTAAAGAGGACCTGTCAGGCCCTGGTCCTATTACAAGGGATGTTTACATTCCTTGTAATAGAAATAAAAGTGATAAAAAAAAAAAAAAATAGAATATGTAAACAGTGTTTAAACCACACGCGAGATCGCTGCGAACGTTGGAGGGAGCACTTCCAGGATCATTCCACTCACTTGCACTCTGAGAGTCGGCCTGCTTCGCTCCTTTGCTGATCTTCGGTGGGGGGCTCCTTACCCTAAGCGGGGTCTTATCCTTCCAACGGTCAGGGCTGCGTTTGGACTTGCGCTTCTTGCTGCGCTGCGGCGGAGTGGTCAGGACGGGTGGGGTTTTGGGATCTTTATGGGCGATAGGCAGATGGTCAGTACCTGCAAGAGGAGACACGGGAGAAACGAAGATGGAGATTTCAGCTGATTTAGCGGATATAGATATATATATATTATATATATATATATATTGCATGGGATAGATTATATATATTACATGGGATAGATTATATACCGTATATACTCGAGTATAAGCCGAGTTTTTCAGCACATTTTTTGTGCTGAAAGTGCCCCCCTCGGCTTATACTCGAGTCAAGCACTTTTCTGCAGCAAAAAAAAAATAATTTCCGACCCGACTTTGGGGCCCCGTATCTCGGGGCCACTTGGGTCTAGGAGTCCCAAATTTGGTGTGCCAACCCAGTGGACCTAGCACTATAACATATGGGGTTCCTAGCACTAAGTGGCCCCGAGATACAGGGCCCCAAAGTCGGTTCAGAAAATGTCATTCTCTGCTGCAGAAAAGTGCATGAGATTTTCTGACCTGAATTTGGGGCCCCATATCTCGGGGACACTTGGTGCTAGGAACCCCAAATGTTGTATTCCAACCCAGTGGAATTAGCACTGCAACATATCTAAAGATGGGGTTCCTAGCACTAAGTGACCCTGAGATACAGGGCCCCAAATCGGTCAACTGTGTCCATCTGCATGGGCACAGTGAGGCTGCAAATGGGCATCGTTGACCCTCTTTTCCACTTACAGTAGCTGCGCATTTCTCACCCTAGGCTTATACTCGAGTCAATACGTTTCCCCAGTTGTTTGTGGTAAAATTAGGTGCCTCGGCTCATATTCGGGTCGGCCTATACTTGAGTATATACGGTATATATATTAAATCTTATATAATAATTTATAAAAATAAATACAAAATGTTATCCTTCAGGAATGGTCCCAAGACAAAGTAGGGGTCACTCACCGGCCCTCAGTGCACTGCATTGCCAGCACCGTTCTTTGGATAACACGTTGACAGCATTGCACTATAGGGAGACAAAGCAGGGATCAGCGGACCAGCGGCATTGCAGAATATTCCAATAACCGAGAAGAAGGATTACTCACCTGAAGGCACGTCCATCGGTCGGAATTTGGAATATATTTCAGATTGACTTTTTTCCCTCTAAAATGTAGAACTCCCTGAAACAACAACACAAAGCGACATTGCAGATACCGGCCTGTGAGATGAGCGTCAGCTGTGGGGCTCAGCCATACAAACCCAACAGAGCAGCCAAAACAACCTGGACTAATTGGCACAGCAGGACGGTCTGACAAGGTCAGGACCGGCCAAACTTCGCTGCTTAAAGAAAAAAATGAAGACAAATTTTCCTTGTGCAAAACCTGAATATTTTCAGAAACTATACAATAACAGTATTTTATATGTTCAGTACTAATAAATTATATTTATTCTTTTTAATAAGGTAAATCTAAAATGTGGCCAATTATTTTATATAAAAGTTAGCTGTAAACATAATGTATGCCGCACACATCATGGCAATGCTTAATGATTGGCTAAGCATGCCTTTTAGCTAAAAGTGTCCAAAAATATTAATAAACGCTCTTATTCGACTTTATAAAGGGGTCACATGACCACGGTGTCCATTCTTTTACCCCTAGCTGCAAGAGATGTGTCTGCCGGTATAATGATGGCAGCAGTGTGCGCTCTTCTGCCGCAAGCTCAGAGGCGGTGGGTGGAGCCTCAAACTGATCCAATCACAAGCTAAGGAGTGGCCCCTGGAGGCATCTACCTGTATAAATCACAGGCACACTTACTGGAGTGTATTTGATGTCTTACGTTTGTACAGCACCCTGTATACCAATACTGCAGAAGTTCAGGATGGCTTGACAACAAGAAACCGGGAGTAAATGGGTCATCTTGTTGGCATCAGAAAAGAGAATGAAGCTGCTGGCAGGATCACCAGGTAACTGGGACACAAGAATACAGAGCAAGACTTTGTACTCACATAATAAAAATATGTGAATGAAACATAAGTATTGAAATGCTGGAAGGCCCTGGGTGTCACTGGGGATGGGGGGAGGTTGTGGACATTAAGGGCTGGAAGCTCTAAAGCAGACTATGGGGCACTGTGGGAGGCTGGGTAGAACAATGGGAGGCTGGGTAGCACAATGGGAGGTAGAAGGCACTGTGGTAGGTTAAGGGAACTGCACCTGGCTAGAGGTCAAGGCCTGGTGGTTGTGGATCGAGTTAGGAGAGTCTACAGCAGATTTGGTGCCCAGGTGAGAATGAGGTTTCTGGAGGGCACTGTTGGAGTGGGAAGGGCTGGGGGGGGGGGGCACCGTTGGAGTGGGAAGGGCTGCAGGGGGCACCGTTGGAGTGGGAAGGGCTGGAGGGGGCACCGTTGGAGTGGGAAGGGCTGGAGGGGGCACTGTTGGAGTGGGAAGGGCTGGAGGGGGCACTGTTGGAGTGGGAAGGGCTGGAGGGGGCACTGTTGGAGTGGGAAGGGCTGGAGGGGGCACTGTTGGAGTGGGAAGGGCTGGAGGGGGCACTGTTGGAGTGGGAAGGGCTGGAGGGCACTGTGGGCCACTATGGGAGATTGAGAGATCTGCACCTGGCTGGAGGTAAGGCAGATGAAGGCCTGGTGGTTGAGAACCACTTATCTAAAGTGAGGCGAAAATTCACTCAGCAGCTGAAACAAGTGTCCCTACTAAAATATCCCCATGTAAAAAACTGTTTACGTTTGGGTTTTCCCATCACTTCCTTCCCTTGAGACAATGGTGTCCAGGACAAATAGAAGCTGAATAACTCTAGAAGGGACACAGACAGCGATAAGATCTTGAATTGGAGTGAAGTGAAGTGTAGCTTCTGAACCCCAAATACCTGCTGGTATAGGAGTTGCAGTGGTATTTGGACAAAGTAGGAATTGTTTTTGGGTTGGCAGCTTTGGCACGCCAAGATTTTTCAGTTTCCTTGGCTTCTAACTAAAAAGGACCCGAGATTTAGGTGCCACATTGAGAATTATTCTAGAATATGAAATAATTCTATAATAAAATCAGATAAGAGACGCTCACCAAGCCAACACTCTGAGGGCCTGAAGACAGTATATACTGGACCAAAAGTATGCAGCATTTTAAAGACCAAGTCCAGTTTTAAGACCATGTTGCACCCAAATTTAGGGCTCAACGTATAATATGGTGTCAAGTGCACTACCCAAGGAACCCCTCTCTGACAGCGTGTGGGGGGTTTTCTCTGCAGCAGCTGTGAAGATTTAAAATGGTGCGGCTTGAAGGGCTCTGCCCACACAACTGCGTCATTCATTCACAGAAACCTTCACCTCTCATCTATTAGTTCACCTCGAGGTCCCAAAGTACAATGTGCAAGTTACACCTACCCACGAAATGTACGATCCGCCCAACACTGGAAAGTCAAGGAAACTCAAACTCACAAAGGAAACTCAAATGGCAGTGTGCTGATGCAGATAAGAGTGTCACAGCAATTGATGCCAACCCTACCAATCAAAAATGGCAAATGTACCAACCGCAACTCTGGCCACCTCCACATCAGGATCGTCCAGAGGCAATATACAGATATGGCCAAAGGTGACAGGGCACACACAGCACAGCATGAACATGGAATGAGAGATTAAATCACTCAAGATAACCTCTTTGGGTCATGCAAAGCGAGAACGAAGAATAGGTAAATAACGGCCACCACCCAGTGAAGACAAACCGTACAGCAGAGGAACCTTTAAAATAAGTTCAGGGAACCTCTGCTAAAAAACTTACTATATCTACAACTCATGATACAACAGTCTGATGGTCAGTGGGAAGAATTTTCCCTACACTTGTGGTCATTTGGAAGAATTATCCCCTTACAGATAGCTTAAAAAAGAGATTAATGGTGTCAGTGAGAATTTGAGAGTCAGAAATTGCTCAAGGAACCCCTAGCAACCTCTAGAGCAGTGGTTCTCAACCCTGTCCTCAAGTACCCCCAACAGGCCATGTTTTGGGAATTTCTCTTCGATAAAATAGCCGTCCAAAATACCAAGCCATTGACTCTGATTTGAAGCACCTGTGCAAGATAAAAGGAAAATCTGCAAACATGGCTTGTTGGGGGTACTTGAGGACAGGGATGAGAACCACTGGTCTAGAGAATGCTGCCCTTTAGTTGCCCTTGGGGCACTATTCCTCCTAACAGACACCAACCGTGGTGCCTATCTCCTGCCACTGACACCCACGATGGGGCACTATCCCTCCTATTGGCGAAAATGATGAGTCACCATTTCTCCTCCTATTGACCACAGGTGCCATGTAATTGCTTTACTCCCACTGACCACCAAGCACTAGTCATGGTTTACTTCCACTGATGCTGGAACATGGCCTACTCCCACGGTCCACATTCTGGCCCTCCTAAAGTCTAAAGGACTGTCAACTGGCCCTTTGTTTAGAACATTTAGAGACATCTGCTCTGGAGGAACCCTCCATGGAACCCTGGTTGAGAATGGTGGCTCTAGACAATTAATGCGTAATAATGTGTCATCAGATCATTTTCAGCTCAATATTTCCTCCATTGAAGGTCAATGACACACACTTTCAATCCAAAGAGTCCTATCTCCTCTATAAGTTACGTCAGGACAAAGAAATCCCTCCGGTCCCCAGAACTACTCCCTATCAGGAAACCATAAAGAAACATGTAACTTTGGAGTAACTGCCTTCTCCGTACTACCTCTCCCGATACACACCGCAGGAAGCCTTCAAACTTAATTTTTCACACTGCAGGAGAAGAAATAATGAGGAAAATTATGCTGACTTCAAAGGCTGCACAAAGAAACCGTGATGGTATTTTACAGCATGCAATGTCATCCTCCGCTATGGTCCCCTTACGTTCTGAACACCGAACGACTGCAAGCAACACAAAATACAGTCTGTCTGCATGGATAGCGCGCCTTCTTCTCCATCGGGCCTGTTGGAAATTTTCGGAAAAACTAATGATTGTCTAAATCAATAATGGTAGAATCGTGCGAGAAACGTAAATCGAACAAGAAATGCCCATGTGCAAGAAAAGAAAAAAATATCCCCGGAAAGAAAAAAGAAGATTCCCGGCCACGAAAATTTTCTGTAGCAACATGGAGGTGAAAATGAAGGCTTGAATGGCCGAATTTCGAAATCAATGGTGGTACCATCAAAGTCACAAAAAACGCACAAATTTTTGGATTTTCAAAAAAATGTACGGCCAAGCCTCAATTCCAACCAGAATGAGAACAATAGTATCTCATACTTTTAGCAGCCCGACTTAAAAGTGGAGTTCCACTTGTTTTTGAGTTTATTAAAAGTCAGCAGTTACAAAAAGTATAGCTTAATAAAAACAGACACTCACCTGTCCCACGATCCATCCACCCAAATCCTCCGTTCTCTCCCCCTCCTCTTTGCGGCGCCTGGCTGTGACAGGTTGTGGCTTCACAGCCGGGCGCGCACTGCGCATGCGCGAGCCGTGCTCAGTCAATGTTCTGGGACCCGTGACATGTCCCAGAACATTGCCGGGAGGGAGGGGCCGCCTAGGCGGCCAGAAGTCGAACAAGAAGTCCCACTCCAAAGCAGGTACCAAGCCCCCCCCCCAAAAGAATGACATGCCAATTGTGGCATGTCAGGGGGCGAGGAGTACTTAAAGCGGAAGTTCCACTTTTGGGTGTAACTCTGCTTTAATACAGTCAGACATTGGAAGGATAGCACCCCTCTTAACTTGGCAGAAACTCTGCAAATAATAAAACACACACACACACACACACACACACACACACACACACACACACACACACACACACACGCAGTGCATATAAAATACAAATTGCATATAGTACAGGTAATCATTTGAAGATTACTGAACTTTGGTGCTCCTGGAAGAAGTGGAATCCACAGCATATGGGGCCATCAGCGTCTAACATGAATGCGTGCATGGCTAGCTTGTGATAATCAGACTGTAACTCAGGCCCCTTTCACACTGGGGCGGTGGGTGCGCCGGTGGTAAAAACGCTGCTACCTTTAGCGGCGCTTTACCACCAATATCGTGGCGCTATTCAGCCGCTAGTGGGCCGCTTTTACCCCCGCCCCTAGCGGCCGAGAAAGGGTTAAAACCACAGAAAATCGATGCTGCAGCAGCGCTATGCCGGCGGTAAAGCCACGCTGCCCCATTGATTTCAATGGGCAGGAGCGGTGTACACACCGCTCCAAAGATGCTGCTAGCAGGACTAGCAGCAGCACCGCTCTAGTGTGCAAGCCCTCGGGGGCTTTTAGCACTGGGGACACAGCAGCGGCTCTTTCAGGGCGCTTTGCAGGTGCTATTTTAGCGATGTAGAGCCTGCAAAGCGCCCCAGTGTGAAAGGGGTCTTAAGGATTAATATTGTCGTTTTCTTTTACTCTGACATTTTTAATTTCTCTTACTTTTCACTGTTCATTTATCTTATGTTGAAGAAGTATATTGATTTTAACCAACAGCATGATATGGATCACTAGACTATAACTGGAATTTGTGTCAACTAGTGCATCATCTTCAACTGTACCCTACTGTACGTGGGACAGAGATAAGTAATATAACAAATTGTTATCCTCTTCATATAATGAATGTCCGTTATGCAACAATAGTGGTTGGGACCGACCACTATAAAAACACAATATGTCTTGTACTTCTTAGCAGCAACTCCATAGCTATCAGACACGCAGGGCGCCACAAAAGTGGAGGATGTACCGCTATGATCACATGACTAGACGAGTACTGCAGATACACTAAAACTAAAAGCTGTGACTGTAGGAGGTAAACCTATGAGATGTCGCCAATGCAACACGGAAGATTTCCCCGGAATCCAGCTGCCTTGCACTTACTTGTAATTGAAGTGTGTCCCACGTTGTGCAGGCAGCTGGATCCCAAGGAAATCTTCTGTGAATGGATGCCCGGTCCTCTTCCTGGCTCTGAACTTCAAAGGGCTGCGATGTTTTGCCTGAAGACCTGAAGCTGTTGACCAGCAGTACAGATGGTCTGATAGGGACACATGGGTCTGTCTTTCGCCATTGAGAAGTTTTTTTTTGTAACATTGTAACTGTTTGTAACATAATCTGAATGGGGGAGAATCAGGAAGAGGACAGGGATTCCTAGCACTGAAGATTTCTTCAGGATCCAGCTGTCGGAGAGGTACTTTTACCAGTAAGTGATGTGACTAAAGCTGTAGATTATTTATTTTTTTAACTTAAAAGCGGAGTTCCACCCAAAAATGGAACTTGCGCTTTAAGTGACGGTGACCCCCTGATATGCCACATTTGGCATGTCATTTTTTGGGGGGGGGGGGGGGGGGGGGGGGGGGGGGCCCAGATACCCTTTTTAGAGGCATCCAGCTCCCACATCCTCCTGGAGCTCTGCGGCACCGGAAGGAAGTTCACCTCTTCCCCCCCTTCCCTCCCTGCAATCTTCTGGGACACGTCAGACAGGTCCCAGAAGATTCCCCAGCCATTGACAATGTGCAGTGCGTGGCTGACTGTGAAGACACAGCCGGGCGCCCACTGCAAAAATGCAGGCGCCGTGGAGAGGAGAGAGGCTTCTTATGCCTGCATCACTGGACCCTGGGACAGGTGAGTGCGATTATTAAAAGTCCACAGCTACACTTTTTGTAGCTGCTGACTATTTTATTTTGGTGGCCCTCCGCTTTAACTTTAAAAGAAAAAAGATTTGGAATTTAAAATAACGAAACAAAAAAAAAAAAAAAATCACCTAGGGGGATGCAGCATCAAGCCGATGCTGCATCTGTCCCCCGCTGGCTCTGCAGCGAGGACTGATTGATCTAACACTGCTGATCGTTCAGTTCTCCCCCTCCGAGCAAAGAGTCGCGACCCTCAGTCACCGACTCTCTGCTCTCCCCTCCAGCACTCACTGGAGCGCTGGGCTGTGAAGGGGGTGGGAGCAGCCAGCTCAGGCTATCAGTGGATCGCTGAGAGGCTAGGCCAGGTGCTGTTTCACAGATCTGGGTGGACTCTGACCATATGGTTTGGATCTTTCCTGAGCCTGGACCGGCTGAACGACGTCAGCCAACAGCGGGCTTTAGCTTGCTGTTGGCTGAAAACGAGACACAGGAGTGCACAATATGCTGCACTCTTGTGATCCATAGAAGTACAACCAAAAGAAAAACATTGGCCATACATCTCCTTTATTATGGGGTGTGTAATAATGTGCCGGAGCATCTGTCATATGGAATTTGCCAAACCTTTCACAGAATTACTGGCAAGTGTTTTCCTTCATTTCTCTGACTCTGAGGTGTAGTTTTGTTAGAGAGAAGAGATCATAATAATAGCCCTGAAAGGACAAGATCTATAAATCAATCAGCCACCAGAAAGCAGATGGTGGAGTCGCTGTGACGGGATCTTTGCTACACAAAAGGAAACGGTTCCAGCTTTGTGCTCAATGCCTCTTATGGCATCGCTCTACCAAAGAACAGCGGCCGATATTATGATTGCGGTCGCCATCGGCCATCCGACACAATCGCTCCACAAGGTGAAATGGGAAATAGATCGTCAGTTAATAGTAAAAAGAAGACAGAATTGTTCTAAAAAGATCTTTTTCCTGCAATTATATTAAAGGTCAACTCCGGCATTCTGACCCCCCCCCCCTCCCCCCAAAATAAAAATTCAAAATACATACCTTAAATGTAAGTTTCCTCCAGCCGGACATGTGTGGGGTGGGGGGGTCCTTTTTTTTTTTTTTGGTATTAAATGTGTTATTAAACCCTCCATTTAAACAGTGAACCAGAGCAGCATACCTCTTCCTAGGTTTACCTTTCCTGCTATTTCTCGTTAAGTTTTCTCTCGGTCCTCCATCTCCATTTATAGCCGCTTCACACCGGCTTCAGCTTATATAAGAGCAGTGCGAACAGCGAGCTTTGTTGAAGCTTTTAACCACAGCACATTTACTGTGGTGGTGCAGCACAGGCAAGGCTCAGAGATGGAGATGGATATAAAGAATATATATATTTTTTTTTATATATATATATATATATATATATCTATATATATATATATATATATATATATATATATATATATATATATATATATATATATATATATATATATATTTATTATTCTTTATATCCATCTCCATCTCTGAGCCTTGCCTGTGCTGCACCACCACAGTAATATATATATATATATATATATATATATATATATATATATATATATATATATATATATATATATATATATAATTTTTTTTTCTTTTCTTCTATCCATCTATATTTGCCTGAGCCTCTTCCAGGTTAGGAGCACGCTCCTCCTATGACCACTGTGTGTCTATCGGACACAGCGTATTACCGTTACCGGGTATCATGTGATCGCTTTGATTGGTCATAGCGATCACTTGAGAACAATGTAAACGACCTGTCATAAATGACTTTGCATTCATGAACAGCTTGCTTAGTGTTGTGATCTGCGATTGGCCCAATCACATGGTAACTTGCTACCTGTATCATGCAATTAGCTTAGCCAATTACAGATCATAACCATAAATGTTAATGAAAAATCATGATCATTCCCCAGAGTAGTACAGTGTCACTATGGCGACACTGAATTACTCTGATAAAAGGATTCAAAAAATAAATGAGATATATATATATATATATATATATATATATATATATATATATATATATATATATATATATATATATATATATATATATATATATATATATATATATTTTTTTTTTTTTTTATTGAATACGAAACTTACATTTTTTTTTACATACCGTTACCAGTCCGATTACCTCTACTGCACTGGTGACAGCATGTTATTAAAAAAAAAATAAAAAATAAGTGATTCAAATTTTTTTATTTTCCCTCCAAAAATTTTAAACAAATTACAACTTCAAAAAACCCGCCATGCCTTACTAATTGCCACTTTAATGGTACTCTCACAGTGGGGTGGTGCCGGCGTTGGCTGTTTACTGCCATTAAAAGTGCCCGTGTTGCGCCGCTGCCGAAGCACATTGCAGGAGCTTCGGCAGCGGTGCCCATTCATTTCAATGGGCAGGGCGTTTTGGGGGCGGTGTATACAGCGCTCCCGCACCGCCCCAAAGATGCTGCTGGCAGAACTTTTTTCCCCGTCTTGCAAGGGCACCGCCCCAGTGTGAAAGCACTCAGGCTTTCACACTGGGGAGGCATGAGAGGCGCTTTTCAGGTGCTATTTTTAGCACTAAAACGCCTGAAAAGCGTCTCAGTGTGAAAGGGGTCTTAGAAAGTTGCCGGCAGGCTTTAGCACCTCTTGAAGCTTGTTGAAAGCCTGCTAGAAGCTTGCTTGGAGTGGCAACCAACCCTCATTAGGATCCGTGTTCAACATTTACAAAACTAGGAGCTAAATGGCACCTTAAAAGCTACAACAAAACTCGTTGAAAGCTCTGAAAATGCTTTGTAAAAGCTCGCTGTTCACACTGCTCTTATACCAGCTGATGCCCTTATGAATCAGGCCTTAGGGTGACTACCGTACCCTGCAGAGGTCCCTTCGGAGCACCGCTGTAGACACTTATGAGTGCACTCCCAGCCCGGATGGCAGCCCCGAAGTGCTAATGCTTTATGAGCCGACAAATAGGCTGATTTGAAGGCTTAAGAATGTAAGTTGCTTCTCCTCCAGGAAAGGAGTGGCACCAAAAAACGGCTGTGGAGACGGAGACACCAGCAGAAACTCTATGCTGGGCATCCATGCGCTTGGTTTTCATGGTGCCAAGGATAATAGACATCTGACCTCTTGTGTGAAGCTTACACTGCACACTCCCCAACTAAAAGTTTAGGGAAGTGGTACTGGGAGATACGGAGCGAGCAGCTTTTATAAAACCAATTTGTAAGTGACTTGGAGACATATTCTGTAGAGAAACATACTATAAAATTATGCATGGTTAAGAAAAAAAATAAATAAAAAAAAAAGAAGGGTTTAAGGCTCGATTCACATCTATGCATGTTGCTTTTGAGTGTTTCTGCAGTGCTGCGATTTGCTTTTTGCAGGTTTTTTTTTTTTTTTACACTGTATATAGCTAAGGGGGGCGTGTCCTTAACAACCGATGAGTCGTCAGTTGTCAGCGGGCTTCCCCGCTTAATGTACAAAAAAAAAAAATGCGTGGGGGGTCCCACCAGGTCCTTGGGTCTAGTATGGATTCGGAGGGGACCCCCCATTCCAAAATTAAAAAAATAAAAAGACATGGGGTTCCCCCCAAAATCCATACCAGACCCTTATCCAAGCAGGCAGCCCGGCAGGTCAAGAAAGGGAGGGGCAAGTGAGCGCCGCCGCCGCCCCCCCCCTAAACTATACCAGGACGCATGCCCTCAACATGGGGGGGATGGGTGCTTTGGGGCAGGGGGGGGGCACTATTTTTTAACACTACTTTTTTTTAGTGAATGGGTAGGGGTACAATGTACCCCATACTCATTCACATGGGGGGGGGCGGGATCTGGGGGCAAGGGTTGTTGGGAAGAGGCCCTTGTCAGGAGGAGGGGGGGGGGGGGGGCGCTCACTCGTCCCCTCCCTTTCCTGACCCGCCGGGCTGCATGCTCGGATAAGGATCTGGTATGGATTTTGGGGGGACCCCACGCCATTTTTTTTTAAAGAAAAATTGGCGTGGGGGTCCCTTCCGAATCCATACTAGACCCAAGGGCCTGGCATGGACCTATGGGGTGGGGGGGCTACGCATTTTTCTTTATTTTTTTAGCCAGCTTTTTCTTTTTTTTTTTACATTGAGCAGGAAGCCAGCTGATGACTCATCAGTTGTTAAGGACATGGCGGCCTGCTTCCCGGCCCCCATCTTAGCAACCAGCTATATACAGTGTGAAAAAATAAAAATAAAAACACAAACCGTGGCAAAAACGCTGCACTTGCGTTTTGGATGCGGGTCCATTGAATTCTATTACATGCAAAATTCTGCATTTTGTGGGGAAAAAAAAGTCCCAGACCCTTTCCAAAAAGCAGAGGCACAAAAATGCATTGATGTGAACATGTGCCATAGGAACCCATGTTAAAAAATGTCCCTGCATTTCTGCAAAATGCATAAAAAAAACGCATTAGTGTGAATCAAGCCTAATACCACTTTAAGTGGTCCTCACTGCTAGGTAGAATGGCGCTCAAGCTGTGTCATGCGAGCGCCATTGTATGGACTGTGAGCCCAGGCGGAGCGATGGGGGCGTGTCTACGACAGCCTGGGCTTACAGAAAGCGAGTTGAATGATGCTGGATGTCATTCAATTGAGTAGTGGAAGAAGAGTGTCTGCTAGGGACAGCGCCAGACAGTAGGTGAGTATTGCAGCGAGCAGATTTTTTATTTTTATCTTAATGCAGAATAAAATAGAATTTTATTTATTAAGGCTGGAGTTGGCCTTTAACGCTACTTTAGCTGATGGTTCCCTCTCTACCCACACCCATTTACGTTGTCTGTAAAGGCACAAAGCTGTTTTTCCTGATGGCACGCCATGAAGAACTCTGCAGACACAGGCAGCGTGTAGCCGTGTGCTTCCATCACACGCATGTTCAGTACGTGGCACACAAAAGATACACAAGTGCGTCACCAGTCACAGGTGCCCCAGCACACTTGTTAACCCTCTGCGAGTGCCACCTGAATCCCGTTCCCCCATCTCCCTCATTCCCCGCCCCCTCCTGTCCATCCTTCCACAGCAGCGCTGAACCGGTGGATAAAGCAACCTTGTTGGCTTCCATGCATCCGACGGCCTCTTCCACGAGGGAAAACTCCACGCAGACAGAGCCGAGGCTGTAACCTGGGGACAGCATGTGATACAGACGGGACGCCAGTTAGTATGACATGAAAAAAACAGGAGCAGTCATAAAAAAAATACACAGCCCTCCCAAGAAACATAGCAAATCATTTGATCCTTAGGGTCATATACATGCAACTGAAAATTTACGATACAGAAAGATGAACAAAGAGCTGGACTGAGATCTACAAGAAAATGGACATCTAGGAGACCTTTGCATTACCTCGGATACCAAAAAATAAAACCTTGAAGAACAAAATAACAGTACATAATATCTGTTCTAAAAGGCAAGAGCAGAAAAAATAAAATAAAATAGGTTTGTGAATGGTGAGGGAAGCCGCTATGGATAGAGATTTCCATGTATGAGCAAATCCTCATTGACAACAATCTAAGGAGCTCCAGTAAGTGGCATGGATACCCTGGGCCAACGTTCCTCAACCAGGGATCTGTGGAAGGTCTAAAGGTTCCTCCTGAGGTTTCCAGGGGTTCCTTGGGCAATGAGCAAAATGTTCTACCTACACTGACCACCAAAATGCAAGGGCGTCATTTCCCACTTACCACCAATGTAAAAGGCCTCTTCTACAACGAACACTAATGTTCGAGGACATCAGATGTTTTACTGTCTGCCTTTTATTAATTTCAAGATAGTTTTGTTTATACTAGGTGCACTACATTGTTTATTCTTTTATTTAAATCTTTCTTTAAAGTGCTTTTAAAGCCTCAAGTTTTTTTTAACCTTAAAGGGGTTGTAAAGGTAAAATTTTTTTTCACCTTAATGCATCCTATGCATCAAAAAACATCCGACAATACCGCCGCCCCCCCCCCCCCCACCGTTTTACTTACCTGAGCCCGTTTTCCTGCTGCGTTCGCCCCCGATGTCCTCTTCGCCACTCAGCCTGGCCGTTGATTGGCTAGAGTGGATGGATTGAAAGCAGCGCAGCCATTGGCTCGCGCTGCTGTCAATCACATCCAATGACGCGGCGCGCCAGGGGTGGGGGCCGAGTGATACAGTGAGCAGCTAAACCCGCCGGCTGTATCACGGGAGCGCGCCCGCAAGAACTAATCACCATGCGAGAGAGCTCGCATGAAGGTGGTTAATTCTTGTGGGGAGGAGCTGAAACAGCCGCAGAGGGACCCCAGAAGACCAGGTTCGGGGCCACTCTGTGCAAAACGAGCTGCACAGCGGAGGCAAGTATAATTTTTTTTTTTTTTAAAATAACAATTTACCTTTACAACCCCTTTAAAGCGAAGTTCCACCCAAAAATGGAACTTGCGCTTTAAGGGTAGGCGACCCCCTGACATGCAACATTTGGCATGTCATTTTGGTTGGGGTCTCCAGCTCCCACTTCCTCCCGGCGCACCACAGCACCGGAAGGGAGATCGCCTCTTCCCCCTCCCTCGCGGCAATCTCGCCACGTGCAGTGCGTGCCCGGCTGTGAAGCCCACAGTGACAATGCCGGCGTCTCAGAGAGGAGGGGGAGACGAGCGGGGCTTCGTTCCCCCGCATCGCTGGACCCTGGGACAGGTAAGGTTTGATTATTAAAAAAATTATTATAATTATTTTTTTTTAAAGAGCTTTCTCTGCATTAAAGGATATGTAAAGGTTAGTTAAAAAAAAAAAAGAAAAAAAAAAAAAAAGAAGAAGATCGGGGATCTCTCAGCGGCACTCCGGGCTCCTCCTCTTCGAGTGCCCCGTTGGAGAGTCGCTCTCCCTGGGGGCACTCGTGTGGGTGTAAAGGGGGGCTTTGGGGGGGGGGGAGGCTGCTGCATCACAGGGGGTTCTCACCTTAATGCATAGAATTAAGACATCACCTGACAGCAGGCTTCAGCTCGCAGTCTTCTGAAAATGGACTGCACTCCTGTGATCCACAGAAGTACAGCCAATTGAGCTTTGGCTGTACTTCTCCTTTAAAAAAGGTAAAACCTTCTGTGTCTAGGACCCCCACCTTATACTTAAACCAGATCTCAATCCAGGGATTGCTTTCTCCTTTCTCACAGGGCAGACTGAAAGCAGCTGGTGCCCCACTGCTTGAGTGTATGGATGCAGCCAGCAGGGTTTGTGAGAGAGCCTGCACAAATCCCCTCCACCACCAGCAAGCGGAAGGGGTGGTTGCCAGGAGTGTGGGCAGACTCCTTTTTAATAGGGGTTCAATCCTGGCTTCAATTTATGCATCCTAAATCAATGTTTTATAAATTCAAGCATCCGGTAGGCATTCTTTTCATCACTATTTTGTACACAATGTACTCTATATAAATGTATGAATAATTTCTCCACAAAAAACTTCTATAAAATATACCGTATTTATCGGCGTATAACAGGGGGAAATCGTGGGTGCGTTTTATACGCTGATCCCCCGCCGATTGGGAGCAGAGCGGAGCGAGCCGCCGGGATACACATAGCCGAGTGTACACGGCTAGGCTTGGCTCATAGTCACTCCCAGTCCCATTGGACCCTCCATCATAGGGCGGGACTGCGAGAGGAGCCGAGATACACAGGACAGCCGGCTCTATATCTCGGCGGCGCCATTTTTAAACTGGCAAGGCTGCACTGGGCACAGGGCAAGGCTGCACTGGGCACAGGGCAAGGCGGCACTGGTCAAGGCGGCACTGGGCAAGGCGGCACTGGTCAAGGCGGCACTGGTCAAGGCGGCACTGGTCAAGGCGGCACTGGTCAAGGCGGCACTGGGCACAGGGCAAGGCGGCACTGGGCACAGGGCAAGGCGGCACTGGGCACAGGGCAAGGCGGCACTGGGCACAGGGCAAGGCTGCAGATGGACACTGATAAGGCTGCACTGACACAGGCCAAGGCTGCAGATGGACACTGATAAGGCTGCACTGACACAGGACAAGGCTGCAGATGGACACTGATAAGGCTGCACTGACACAGGACAAGGCTGCAGATGGACACTGATAAGGCTGCATTGATGGGCAATTAAATGTAAGTTTTTTTTCCTTAAACTTCCCTTTCTAAACTTGGGGTGCGTGTTATACGCCGATAAATACGGTAATTATGTCCCATTGACATGCAATGTGATTTTATACATATGCATTTACAATTGTTGCTTCTTTTATAGTATACATACTTCATGCAACACTTCCCAAATAACTCCCGAAGAAGTTTTTGCGAGCGAAACATGTAGAGTAAGAAGTGGTTGTATATGTCCTAAGAAATATGTGATTCTTGTAAATGTTTACTGCGATTTTAAAGAATTGTTCAAATAAAATTGATATTTTTTCAATTTGTTTGCTTCCTTTGGTACCTTTAAAGTCCCTCTCTCCTTTTTCTCTCATATAAAATGGGATGTGGTACCGTATTCTAATCTCTTGTCACCCAGTATAATATTGAAAGGAGTTTGTTTACTTCCTGCTGCCTACAGAGCAGAGAGGGCTCTGTCCATGTCCGCTTTGCTTAGCGGGGGATCTGTGAGCGGACCCCCAGCTGAACGGAAAGGAATCTGCCCCTTGTGAAAAAGAGTCGAAGGGATCGTTACTAGGAGGTGATGCATGGACTTCCTGATCATCAGATTATGGTCTCAGGAACCGGCCTTACCAGCTCCTGACAGTCAACAGTGACCGGGAGCTGTACGCGACAAACCACAGCAAGGCCGGCCAAACGCATATATATGGGGCAGTACAGCATAAGGCCAACCACTGCGTTGCCACATGTACAGTCAGTATTAAAGTGGTTGTAAACCCTTACAAACCACTTTGACCTACAGGTAAGCCTATATTAAGGCTTACCTGTAGGGTCCAATAAATATCTCCTAAACCTACATGGTTTAGGAGATATTTAGAAAAGAAAAGGCATCGCTGTCTACGGCGCATGCGCCGTAGACAGCGACGCGCAGGCGGGTTCACGGCGATATGCCGCTTTCCTGCGCATGCGCGGGAGTGACGTCATCGCCGATCCAGCGAATGACAGCGCTGGAGCGGCGAGACCCGGAAGTCACTCCGGGTTTGATGGCGACGCAGAAGATCGTGGATGAGGACCGCTTTGGGGGCTTCATCTTCAGGCAAGTCATTCAAAATGAGCTAGTATGCTATGCATATTAGCTCATTATGCCTTTGCCTTGCAGGGTGTCTTTTTTTTTTTTTTTTTAAGAGGCTTTACTTCCTCTTTAACGTGGAACTAAAGGCTTATTTGAAAAAGACTGAGCAGGAAGGTTATCGCAGGAGAGACATCCAATGGTCTCATTTGCAATAAAACACACCTACCTGCCTGCAGTCTTCAGTGGCATGTAGAACCGAGCTAGGTATGTACAGCTCAGCTTACATTACCGGCGCGGGTCCCCCGTGTGCCGGGACTCACACCTGCACATGAGCTAGCGTAGGCTGTTCTGGGTTGGCCAGAGGAGCTACCTGAAGAGAAGATGCCGGCGAGGGACGCGGAACGTTACTCCTGCTTTAACGGGCCAGACAGGTCTGAACGGGGAGCCCCTCTACAAATGTCAACATCATGGCTATAGACTTGCAACACTCGTCTACAGCAGGAAAAAAAATGAGTTGTTTTATCTCCAGGGAGTCCCTTAGAGAAACTATTATCTTTGACAACCCCGTCACATTCAGAATTTGCACAAGGAGTGATTTAGTCCACTTCATTCTGTAAAAATGTTTCCTGCACACTGGACATATCTAAATTAAGAGTACATGAGCCACATTAACATTATCAGACAGTCAATAGTAGGAACAACCAATCACTGCAAGGGTATTATGTACAATACGCTTTAATAGCAGCCGTTGAGGAAACAAATCTTTTTTACAATTTTCTGGTATCTCTCATCATATCTGGGGGAAGACTGGTAGCTTTATATCAGACACAGCAGTAGGATGCCGGGGGGGGGGGGGGGGGTTCCTGGACTCATCCTGTACATCTCTGTCCTATTCTAGACTCACAGTGCAATACTGGGCTATAGCAGAGGCAGGAAAATAAAAAACGTGATGGTCACCAGGCGAAAAAGGGGGGCAAACTGCTGCAAGCAGGAGTGACGGCGCCTACCTACAGCAACTGCCAAACCTTCCTCTCATGGCCAAACCAAAGATTCAGCACCGAGAGGGTTTAAAGTATAAACTAAAAAGGCAAAACTTTATTCTTTTAGCTTTGGATGGAGTGGAGTCCCTATTTATCCTGCTTATCGTTGAAAATAAAGAAAATCACTAATTTTGGGTTGTCCCCAGAAAAGTAATACAGGGGGTCCCCGACTTACGAACTGGGCGCTGCGGGGACCCTCCGCCATTTTTCTGTTCTTTTTCGCCGTCTTTCGGACGTTCTGCGCATGCGCGGCCATACGGAGCCTCGAAAAATGCCGTAAATGTCCGTAATTTGCCGCGCATGCGCAGAACGGCATTAGACGGAACATCGGAAATGTTCGGAAATCTCTGTATTTGTCGGTCTGCGCATGCGCGGCCGACTTACGAACATTTCCGACTTCCGTACAGGCGGGCAGTCCCTAACGAGTTCGTAACTCGGGGACCCCTGTATAGGGAGGAAATCGTCCAATGGGGACACTAGTTTCCGGTGACCTAGGGGGTCTCCAAGGAATTCCCTCACTTCCTGTTTGGCTATGGGACAGGAAGTGAAATCTCTGCAATGGGACACAGATGGTGAAAAATAATCTGACAGGGGTTCCTAGACATGTGCACTCACAAAAAATCTGTTTGTTTCATTGCTTTTTTCGGAAATTCGAAAACTCAGATTTTCAAGATTCCGAATTATGAATTTGTGGAGGTCGAAAATTTGAAAATAAGAAAATAATTTGTAAAATTTGAAATAACTATTACATTATAGGTATTGGAATTTCCATTCAAATTTGTCTGTTTGTGAACATAACGAATACAAATGCCAAATCTAAACAAATGGAATAAATAATAAAGGTTTTATTATTTTTTTTTATTATTATTATTAGATAATTCCATTCGTTTAGATGCGGCATTCGATATTTCAGATAATTTGTAACTTCGGATAAATTCCTACTCATTACCTTCACTAACAGCCAAATTTGAAAGGAAATTCCAATACCTAAAATGTAATATTTATTATTATTTATTCGTTTTCGAACTTTCAGATTTTCATTCTTTTGAATTTTCAAAATTTAGATTTTTTTAGTTGTAATATTTATTATTATTTATTCGTTTTCAAATTTTCATTCTTTTGAATTTTCAAAATAATGATTTTTTAAGTTTTCTAATTTCCGAAATTTCGAATTTGAAAAATTTGGACATTTCGGAATTAACGAAATTCCAAAACTACTCATGTGCCAAGAGTATCTGTCCTTGGTACTTGAAAGTGACAAAGATTTGGAAGGCTGCTGCAAGTACACGCACCTGCAGCTGTCTGCACTTCCTGCCTGCAGCAGTTTACCCCTTTAGTAAAAGAAGCTTTTTTTTGTAGCTTTTAATGGCAAATCCAGCCCCGGTCTCTTTTGGCAAATTTTTGCTTTCATAGAGCACCCATTTCCATCTGAAGAAGAGACTCCAGGATGTTCTGAAGCTTTAGGCTTCATTCACACCGGCACTGCCAAACCTGCGTTTATAGGACATTTATAAAAAGGCATATAAAAAGTAGGGTTGCACCGATACTAGTATCGCTATCGATACCGAGTATTTGCACAAGTATCGGTACGCATGCAAATTCACCGATACCTGAAACTGACACTTTCAGGCTCGGTTCTTTGAGCTGTCAGTGGGTCTCCCCTGTTGACAGCTGAACTGTTAAAGAAGTCCGGTAACTGGAGCTGTCAAAAAAAAAAAAAAAGCAGCCAGCAATGTTTATTAACAACACTAATATAAAAAGAAACATTGTTTCTTTTTGTATCTTTCTGTTTCTTCATCTGCAGATCAAAGGGATGAACAAATGCTCCTCTGTTTAACCCCCTTAATTCACTCTAATCAGCCTTAATTAACTCCCTATTCGCCTCCATTTAAAGCGGAGCTCCACCCTAGAGAGGAACTTCCGCTCATCGGGGGGTGCAGATACTTGTATAATACAGGTATCTTCACCCATTTCCGGGCATAGATAGCTGCAGATTCTGCGGCTATTACGCCACTTCCTGCCCTCCCGCTGTCTGCTGGAAAACACACGGATCCCAGAGACAGCAGGGACCGTCCTTATTGTGCAGCGCGACTCGTGCATGCGCAGTAGGGAACCGGGAAGGCTTCACTTTCTGATTCCCATAACGAAGATGGCGGCGGAAGCACCCGAGAGCCGATCAACAGATCGGCTTCGGGGGCCGACATCGCGGGCGCGCTGGACGGGTAAGTGTCCATATTTTAAAAGTCAGCAGCTGCAGTAAAAAAAAAAAAAAAAGCGGAACTCCCGCTTTAATTATTATTTTCCTACTTTTTCACGTCTATTTTATAAACGATAAACAATTAAAACTTTTTTTGTTTGCTTTGTTAGTGAATATTTTTACACATATATTTAAACATTTCACATTGAAAAAAACATTTTTTTTTTTTTTTTTTTTCAATTTCATTTGTAAATAACTTTTCAATGCTTTGTACCATTGCTGACAGTTAAAGTGAAAACAAAAACAGTTGCGGTAGGTATCGGGGAGCACTAAAAAAAAAAATAAAAAATAAATCTGTACTTGTATTCGTGGTAAAAAAAATAAAAATAATTTAAAATAAAAAAAATGATATCGGTGCATCCCTAATAAAAAGACAAAGTAATGATTTTCATTTTTTACCAGCGCTTGGGCCATCAATTTAGTTCGGTTTAGAGAAAAACAGAATTCTGAGCGCTCAGCAAAAAGTGATCTGGGAAGCCTTGCACTTCCAAGGACACAGCACTTTAGAAAAGCTGAAGGCAGGTGTGCCAGTGTGAATTAGGCCCCTACGGTTATAATATACTTCACTAGGAAGTTATATTCTCCTGCCCAAGGACCCCCCCCCACTATGCAAGGACAGTTCAGCTCAGTTGCACTTCAATCTAATAGCCGGCAGAAAACTGTACACTCACCTGGAAGGTATCCGATGAGGTTCACGCTGGTCTCCGGCAGGTTGTGCGCACTTCTGAGGGCGCACAGGATCTGTGGGAGGAAAAACACAATGAGAAGACGGGAAAAAAACAAAGCTGCATCCTTCGTGTATACGGAGCTAAGCTCTCTAAACCCTCCAAGAGCTCCCCCCCCCACAACTGCCCCACCTACCCCGGTCTGAGCAATGAGATGACTGCTAAAAAAAAAAAAAAAAAAAAAAACACTACTAATCACAAATATAGGACCTCACTTGCCCCAACACACTGCTGTATCCTGAGCTAAGCTCCCTAAATACCCAGAGTACTACCAACAACTGCCCCACCTACCCTGGTCTGAGCAATGAGATGACTGCTAAAAACACTACTAATCACTAATTTAGGACCTCACTTGCATCAACACACTGCTGTATCCTGTGTGTATCCTGAGCTAAGCTCCCTAAATACCCCGAGTACTCCCGACAACTGCCCCACCTACCCTGGTCTGAGCAATGAGATGACTGCTAAAAACACTACTAATCACTAATTTAGGACCTCACTTGCATCAACACACTGCTGTATCCTGTGTGTATCCTGAGCTAAGCTCCCTAAATACCCCGAGTACTCCCGACAACTGCCCCACCTACCCTGTCTGACTAATACTATCACTAAAAATGTTACCCCACCACTGTACCCTTTGTATGACACCAATCACTAATTTAAATACCCTGCACTAACACGTGGCGATATCCTGTGTGTATAGTAAACCAAGTTCCCTAAATACCCTGAGAGCTCCTTACAACCGGCCAACCCATCTCTGAACATCATTACTATGATGATCCCCCTCTCACTGTACCTCATATGACATTAATCATCAATACAATAGCTCACTTGCACCGACACACCGCATCATCCCATGTGTACACCGAGTTAGGCTCCCTAAATGCCCCAAGAGCTCCCAACAACTGCCCCATCTATCCTGTCTGAGCAATGCCATCACTGTAAGGATGGTACCCCATGGCTGTACACTTGTATGACACCAATCACCTTACTTGCACTAACAAATGGCGATATCCTGTGTGTGTTTACTGAGCTAAGCTCCCTAAATCCCCTGAGAGCGCCCAACACCTGCCCCATCTGAGCAATGCCATCACTGTTAGGATGGTACCCCACGGCTGTACCTTGAATAAAACCAATCACTAATTGAATACCTTACTTGCACTAACACATGGCGATATCCTGTACATGTCTACTGAGCTAAGCTCCCTAAATCCCCTGAGAGCGCCCAACACCTGCCCTATCTGAACAATAACATCACTGTAAGGATGGTACCCCACCGCTGTACCCTTTGTACGACACTAATCACCAATTTAAAAGGGGTTGCAAACCTTCGTGTTTTATGCACAGGACGCATTAAAGGTGAAAAAACACCTGGCAGTGACCGCCCCCCCCCCCCCATTTTACTTACCTGAGCCCTGGAACTTGACCCGGCGGGGGACGCGCTCTTCCTCTGCTCGGGGTTCTCGGCTCTTGATTGGTTTAGATTGATAGCAGCGCAGCCATTGGCTCCCGCTGCTATCAATCAAATCCAATGACTTGGGTGCCGGGGGAGCGAATCATATTTGGCGGCTATGGATGCAAATGCTGGACTCGGGAGCGCGCCCGCAAGGAAACCCCCCTCGAGAGAGCGCTTCTCCTTGGGCAGTGATGGTGAACCTTGGCACCCCAGATGTTTTGGAACTACATTTCCATGATGCTCAACTACACTGCAGAGTACATGAGCATCATGGGAAATGTAGTTCCAAAACATCTGGGGTGCCATCACTGTCCTAGGGGGTTAGCTGATGTGGGGAGGAGCTGCGAGAGCCACAGAGGGACCCCAGAAGGGGATGTTCGGGGTCACTCTGTGCAAAATGAGCTGCACAGCGGAAGTATGACATGTTTTTTTTTTTAAAGTGGAAGTAAAACCCCCTATCGTTTTCAGCCAAGGAAGCTGCCATCTTTGCCTCTGTTTAATCTTCAACTGCCACAGTGCTGCACATGTGATCTGTTATGACACCAGCCATTGGATGGTTTGACTGTTTGGTTGAGAGCACAGCCAATGTGCAGTTAGCATTCCCGGCATGCCTTTTTTTTTTTTTTTAACTGTTAAATCGATGGGTTTACTTCCGCTTTAACAAACAAACCCTTACAAACACTTTAAAAGGGGAGGGCCAGCTTTTTTTTTTTTTTAAAGTCAGCAGCTACACTGTAGCTGCCGACTTAATAAGTACCCTTACCTATCCAGGGTGCCCGCGATGTCGGCCACCCTGTCCCTCGGCTCTCAGCGCCGCCTTTCTATCCAAGGGAAACAGGCAGTGGAGCCTTGCGGCTTCACTGCCCGTTTCCTACTGCGCATGCACGAGTCGCGCATCGCTTTGTGAATGGGGGACGCGCTGTGTTCTTGGGCACACAGTTTCCAGAACACACCGCGCCCCATTCCCCAGAAGACAACGCAAGGAGGAGAGAAGACTGAAGATCACTGCGGAGTAGGAAGAGGCAGATTAGGACGATCTGCCTAGCAACAGCCATTTCTGGTAAGTTTAAAAAAAAAAAAAAAAAAAGATTAGCACATGGCTGTATCCTGCGTGTACAGTGAACTAAGCTCCCTAAATAGCCCACTGTAAAGATGGGGCCTTCCAACAAAAAACAGCCAGATAGTGCCCCCCCCACCCCAAACTGTACTGATATTCGTCACAAATACACAGCTTTAGCTGCGCTGACACCACAAAAAAATAAAATAAAAAAAATAACTAACTATCTACACATTACTTTCCATTACTCTATCCAAGGAATATCAGAATCAAGTTCCCCGACTTGGACCCCTTTCACACTTGTATGACTTGTCCTGCAACTTGGGACTGCGAAGTCGCATGACAAGTCGTTCCCCATGATTTTCAATCGGCGCTGTGATTGGCCGGAGCGGCGATACCCGGAAGGGTATCTGTGGAGAGATGGATGTGGCCGGAGGGGGAGAAGAGGACGGCGTCGGGGGCCCCGATCTAAGGTAAGTGATGCATAATGAGCTAGTATGCTAGTCATACTAGCTCATTATGACTTTGTCTTGCAGGTAGTTAACAAAAAAAAACTTTTTAAACGGGTATACAACCGCTTTAAAGTTGTGCCGACTTCAAAGTAGCCCCCGCACTACTTTGATGTCAGTTACACAGGCATTCCCTGAAATCGCGGCTAAAAACTGCGTCAAAAATCAAGGCCGCGAAGTCGCGGTAGCGTGAAAGGGGCCTAAAGCTTGGTTCACACTGTTGTGACCAACACCCCCCCCACCCCCACCCCCTCCCCCTCCCCCCCCTCCCTCCCTCCCTCGTCGCGCGACTTCCAGTGCAACTATGCACTGCAACATTAGAACCTACGGGACTAAATCGCACTGAAGCCGCATCAAAGTAGTGCAGGAACCTGTTTAAAAAAGGTACTGTGACTTGAATCGCATTAATTAGAATAGCCGATGGGAAATAAACCTAAAATGTGTACTCATATCACATATACAAAGTAGCAGTCTAAATAAAAGAACTATATACATTTCCCACAACTTCTGCATTGAGATTGCACAGCAACCATTATACAAAATGAAACAATGTTACAGCCAGCAGATTGATCGCAGTCCCCCCCCCCCCCGGATATGGTCTATAGCAGAGATATGCAATTAGCGGACCTCCAGCTGTTGCAAAGCTACAAGTCCCATCATGCCTGGGTGTCATGCTTGTGGCTGTTGTCTTGCTATGCCTCATGGGACTTGTAGTTCTGCAGCAGCTGGAGGTCCGCTAATTGCATATCTCTGGTCTAAAGGGCTCCAGGTTGCTTGTAGCTGCCTTGTGTTTTTAGTGTTTATTTCCTATTAAATCCATCTTTTAATGCATGAGATCTCTGAGCGCTTCTTCTTTGCATCAGTGTTGGACATCGCTGGTCATCAGGAGCTGCAGGGTAAGAATGCTGGATTGGGCTTTTCTCAATAGACTTTCCTTTCTTGTCGCAGACACAAAACTCCAGTCACTACTTTTCTTGAATGTTTAATTGAGAATGTTCCCATTTGTCAGATTTCTTTCCCAATGATCTTCGGCTTCCAATGTCATTCATTTCCCCTTGAGGAAGTCATGTGGACGTTGACGAAATGTCGGGGCGGAGCTAGTTCCGTCATTATGCAAACTGGAAGTGACGCTGTATGTAGTAATACTGGAGGTGAAGCTGGTGGGTTAGCTCCTTAAAAGGGAAAGTTCACCTTTACAGAAAAATCTGTTAAGTGAACTTACACAGGATCCCCTCCCCATCCTAGATCAGTCAAGTTCCTCCACCCCAAAATCGCTCATCCATGTTTCTATGGACGTTGCTT
Organism: Lithobates sylvaticus; assembly: GCA_028564925.1. Lineage (NCBI taxonomy): Eukaryota > Metazoa > Chordata > Amphibia > Anura > Ranidae > Lithobates > Lithobates sylvaticus. The sequence goes on along the minus strand of CM053032.1, from coordinate 11,412,141 downwards.
TGTGCACTGGTGGGCAGTCATGTTGGAACAGGAAGGGGCCGTCCCCAAACTGTTCCCACAAAGTTGGGAGCATGAAATTGTCCAAAATGTCTTGGTATGGCGACACCTTAAGAGTTCCCTTCACTGGAACTAAGGGGGCCAACCCCTGAAAAACAACTCCACACCATAATCCCCCCTCCACCAAATGATTTGGACCAGTGCACAAAGCAAGGTCCATAAAGACATGGATGAATGAGTTTGGGGTGGAGGAACTTGACAGAGTCCTGACCTCAACCCGATAGAACACCTTTAGAGAGGAGACTGCAAGCCAGGCCTTCTCATCCAACATCAGTGCCCGACCTCACAAATGCCTTTCTGGAAGAATGGTCAAACATTCCCATAGACACCCTCCTAAACCTTGTGGACGGCCTTCCCAGAAGAGGTGAAGCTGTTATAGCGGCAAAGGGTGGGCCAACTCAATATTGAACTCTACGGACTAAGACGCCGTTAAAGTTCATGGGCTTGTAAAGGCAGGCGTCCCAATACTTTTGGTAATATAGTGTATATTTTTTTAAAGCATTCTTACTTTAAAGCATTTCCGTGATTGGCCGCGCAGTCATCTGGGACCCGTCACGTGTCCCAGATGACTGACAGGAGGGGGGGGGGGGGGGCAGAGCTGAGCCCTTCATGTGCCGAGGGGAAGTGATGTCACTTAGCCCGGGCACTGAAGGAGGCAGACTACGAGGGACCCCCTAGCAACACAGGCATTTAGAGGTGAGTTGTAAAGGCAGCCATCCCAATATTTTGGTAAGTGTAGTAATTTGGCTCCTTTTTAAATCATAACAGAAATCCCCCCCAAATGGCCCTGATGAAGTTTCCATCCCCCGAAATGTTTGGCCTTGGTACAGACACAGAAGGTGACACCACACAGGTTACAATGGCAATTTAAGGGTAATTTTCCACATCTGTGGCTTTTAACCACTTCAGCCCTGGACCAATTGGCAGCCAAAGGACCAGGCCCCTTTTTGCAATTCGGCACTGCGTCGCTTTAACTAACAATTGCGCGGTCATGCGACGTGGCTCCAAAACAAAATTGGCGTCCTTTTTTTCCCACAAATAGAGCTTTCTTTTGGTGGTATTTGATCGCCCCTGCAGTTTTTATTTTTTGCGCTATAAACAAAAATAGAGCGACAATTTTGAAAAAAATGCAATATTTTTTACTTTTTGCTATAATAAATATCCCCAAAAAATATATAAAAAAACATTTTTTTTCCTCAGTTTAGGCCGATACGTATCCTTCTACAAAATTTTGGTAAAAAAAAAAAAAAAAAAAAAAAAAAAAATCGCAATTAGCGATTATTGATTAGTTTGCGCAAAAGTTATAGCGTTTACAAAATAGGGGATAGTTATAGCATTTTTATTAATTTATTATTTATTATTTTTTTTTATTAGTAATGGCGGCGATCAGCGATTTTTTATTGTGACTGCGACATTTTGGCGGACACATCGGACATTTTTGACACATTTTTGGGACATTTGTCATTTATACAGCAATCACTGCTATTTAAATAGCACTGATTCCTATGTAAATGACAGTTGTAGTTAGGGGGTTAACCACTAGGGGGCGGGGAGGAGTCAGTGTGACGTGTTGTGTTTTTTTTTTTACAGTAGGGGGGCGTGGCTGTACGTCTGACGTCATTGATCGGCGTGCCCGATGACAGGGAACCGCCGATAACTGACAGTCAGTGTAGGAAGTGCGGGGAGAGGTTTGTTTACATAGACCTCTCCCGTTCTTCAGCTCCGTAACCCGATCGCGGGATACCAGCGGCGATCGGGTCCGCTGATCCCGCGGCCGTGGTCACGGAGCTCCCGACCGGGGCGCGCGCGCGCCCCCCCGGGCAGGCAAATTAAAGGGGACGTACAGGTACGTGCTTTTGCCTGCCCGTGCCATTCTGTTGACGTATATCTACAGGAGGCGGTCGGGAAGCGGTTAACCACTTTCTTACCGGGCCTATTTTGGCCTATTTTCCTTTATGTAAACATCATCATTTTTTTGCTAGAAAATTACTCAGAACCCCAAACATTATGTACGTTTTTTTTTAGCAGACACCTAGGGAATAAAATGGCGGTCATTGCAACTTTTTATCTCACACGGTATTTGCGCAATAATTTTTCAAACGCCTTTTTTTTGGAAAAAAAAACGGTTTCATGAATTAAAAAAACAACAAAACAGTAAAGTTAGCCCAATTGTTTTATATAATAATATGAAAGATGATGTTACGCCGAGTAAATAGATACCCAACATGTCACACTTTAAAATTGCGCACAATCGTGGAATGGCGCCAAACTTCGGTACTTAATAATCTCCATAGGCGACGCTTTAATTTTTTTTACAGGTTACCAGTTTAGAGTTAGAGGAGGTCTAGTGCTAGAATTGTTGCACGCGCTCGAACGCACGCGGCGATACCTCACATGTGTGGTTTGAGCGGCGTTTGCATATGTGGGCGGGACTTGCGTGTGCGTTAGCTTCTGAGCGCGAGCTACAGGGGACAGGGGCGTTTTAAATTTTTTTTTTTTTATTTATTTAACTTAAATTTTTTTTATTTTTACACTTTTTTTTTAAAAAAAAATATTTTTTTGGATCACTTTTATTCCTATTACAAGGAATGTAAACATCCCTTGTAATAGGAATGTATGTGACAGGTCCTCTTTATGGAGAGATGTGGGGTCAATAAGACTCTCCTCCAGGCTGGAAAGCATGAGATCGGTAAAAATTTTTTACCGATCTCATGCTGACAGCCGCGATCGCGGCTTTGTTTACTTCCGGGTACCGGGCGCGACGTCATAACGTCGCGCCCGGGCCTCCGACGGTCATAGAGATGACTGGTGACCATCTGGTCACCGGAAATCTCTATGCTCGTCATCCGGCGGGGAGCGATTCTTTCTCCGGGCCCCCGATTGCACGGGAGAGCCCGGAGAAGCACCGGACGTCCTTGGTAAGCAAGTGGTTAAATTAGTGTCTGTGAATAAATAGTCAATGAGTTTGTTGGCTCTCACGTGGGATGTACTGAGCAGGCTAGATAATGAGCCACGGGGGAGCAAAAGAGAACTGTCAAAAGATCTGCGTAACAAGGTAATGGAACTTTATGAAGAGGATAAAAAAAAAAAAAAAAAAAATATCCAAAGCATTGAATATGTCAGTCATTATTGTTCAATAACCTATTAGGAAGTGGAAAATCCTAGACCAAAAGATTGCAGCCACAACTGCCAGAAGAATTGTTTGGGTAACCTCAGGAGAAATACAGGCTGCTCTGGAAAAAGACTGTTGGTTGTTTCACACTGTGTATAATGCCACATTCGTTTCTAAGGCCTCATGCACGCTGGGTGCTTAGCCCCGGTGCACAATCCGGCGTTTAGGTGCGAAATGATGGCACACTGTTCAGCTGCCTGCAAGTCTCAGAGGTTAACAGCTGCTGTGGCTGGGCGGTGCACCGAGTGGTGCTAATGTTTAGGACAGTATGCACCCAGGGGAGAAATCCCAAAATTCAACCAGTCCATGTTCTGGGCATTCGTCCCTGAGCATACAACACCCCAAATGTTAATACCACTTAGTGCACTGTCTTGCCACAGCAGCTGTCACCCTCTCAGACTGTTACAGGTTGGCGGCAGTGGGGGGGGTTTGGTTTTTACATACAGGCCTCAAGGGCTTGTTCACACAAGTGGCGCTCTCTGCATTCAGATCACTCTTCAAAGGGCACTGGAGAGGCAGTGAGGAGGCCTTGTATTGTTGGGGTGCATGCAGAGTGGCCCTATTCACTTGTCTCTGCAGCTAAAGGGGGTAGAGGCTGTGGGGCGGGAAATCACAGGATTTTTCCGTCTCCCCAACTCTTTCACTGCCACAACTACTATGTCAGCACGTACACAAAACTCCCAGCCGCTATAGTAGAGGTTTACTCTCAGTTATTGGATTCCCAGCAGCAGTAAAGCCGCCTAATCAGACCTATAACGTTTGAAATGTGCCACCCTCCCTTCCTGACCCCCATCCCCACCTGTCCCTCCTGGGTGCCCAGGACTTCCATGGTAGGTGTCAGGATGGAGAGGGGGGGGGGATTAAGAGAATGGATAGTATGAACCAGGAAGTGCTCAGCTCAGACTACTTCATGAGTCAGACCTGTCAATCTTTGCCCTCCCTGGCTGGTGAAGGAGCAGTCTGTGCTGGATTAATCCAACCAGTTGCTGCCTTTGTAACACGTGTGAAAAGGGTAGGCTTTAATGGCCACATATATGTTGCTGGGCGGCTGACGTTTTTGTGCTGAGTGCATGCTCACTGCGAGCTCCAGCACAGAAACTGAGCTGTCAAAGACAGCCCTCGGTCCAGACCAACGATCAGTAGCTGGCGGGACCGGCTCCCGATCACATGCCCACTATGAGTGCCAATCACAGCGGTCACATGAGTGCCAATACTTCCCACTCTTCAGGCGTTCAAGGTGGGCAGGAAAGAGTTAAAGAGTGCATAGGTGATATTAGGGGGTCGAAGAGCCTCCTGCTGTCTTCTTAAAGAGAACCTGTCACCTGCACTATGCTACCACAAAAAGAAGACTCATCAGCCCATTTGTGATATCATTAAAAATAAAAAGACAACTTTCAAAAACTAATGTTTTATTAAACAAAAGAAACAAAACACCATCTCCCTTCATTGCGGAGCTGAACCTAGCTGAGCCTCAAATGGAGGTGTCCCAGTGCCCCCCCCACCCCCTCCCAACCTACCTCTTCCCGAGAGGCTCCAGTGGGAAGACCCTCCAGCCATATGATCTTTGTGGCCCCTTCGGGTATGGGTATCCTGCGATAGTCCTTATCCTGGTGGAGAAAATATCATGGAATAAAATTTAAGACATAACAATTCTTACCAACAAAATCTAAATTAACCACTTGACGATTAAGGGAAGTGTCCTTTTAATAAAAAAGTCAGCAGAAAAAGCAGGAGCCCTTACCCAAAGGGCACGGCTGAGGGAGGAGGAACCCTACCCAAAAGGCAAGACCCAGGAAAGAGGAGGAGCCCTACCCAAAAAGGGAAAGGAGGAGCCGCCCTACCCAAAAGGCCTGACCCAGGAAGAAGGAGGAGGAGTAGCCGCCCTACCCAAAAGGCCTGACCCAGGAAGAAGGAGCAGGAGTAGCCGCCCTACATAAAAGGCCTGACCCAGGAAGAAGGAGGAGGAGTAGCCGCCCTACCCAAAAGGCCTGACCCAGGAAGAAGGAGCAGGAGTAGCCGCCCTACATAAAAGGCCTGACCCAGGAAGAAGGAGCAGGAGTAGCCGCCCTACATAAAAGGCCTGACCCAGGAAGAAGGAGCAGGAGTAGCCGCCCTACATAAAAGGCCTGACCCAGGAAGAAGGAGCAGGAGTAGCCGCCCTACATAAAAGGCCTGACCCAGGAAGAAGGAGGAGGAGTAGCCGCCCTACATAAAAGGCCTGACCCAAGAAGGAGGAGGAGTAGCCGCCCTACATAAAAGGCCTGACCCAGGAAGAAGGAGGAGTAGCCGCCCTACCCAAAAGGCATGACCCAGGAAGGAGGAAGAGCCCTACCCAAAAGGCATGACCCAGGAAGGAGGAGGAGTAGCAGCCCTACCCAAAAGGCATGACCCAGGAAGAAGGAGTAGCAGCCCTACCCAAAAAGGCATGACCCAGGAAGGAGGAGGAGCCCTACCCAAAAGGCATGACCCAGGAAGGAGGAGGAGGAGCCCTATCCAAAAGCAAGACCCAGGAAGGAGGAGGAGGAGCCCTACCCAAAAGGCATGACCCAGGAAGGAGGAGGAGGAGCCCTACCCAAAGGCATGGCACAGGAAGAACCCTACCCAAAAGGTATTAAACAGGAAGAGGACGATCGCTCAAAGCCAGGGATTACATTTCCGAGACCCTCAGGTAAAGAGGTGCAGCCTATCTGAAGCAATGTGTACATTAAAAGAGAAAGACGGCGCTCATTTGATCAGCCACTGTGATGTGAAGATCAGATTGCCTTCAGCCTGCAAGTCTCCCCCAAAAGGCCATGCCCGCTGACACATTTCCCCCCCACCCTACAATTAAGAGCCGGTGAGCGTCAGGAGGCGCTGCCTTTTGGCGGAAACCTGCAGGCTGAAGCCAATATGATCTTTACATCATGGTGGCTTGTTGGGAAAAGGACATCTTTCTCCTTTAAAGTGGAAGTAAACCCCCTATCGTTTTCAGCCAAGGAAGCTGCCATCTTTGCCTCTGTTTAATCTTCAACTGCCACAGTGCTGCACATGTGATCCGTTATGACACCAGCCATTGGATGGTTTGACTGTTTGGTTGAGAGCACAGCCAATGTGCAGTTAGCATTCCCGGCATGCCTTTTTTTTTTTAGACTGTTAAATCGATGGGTTTACTTCCGCTTTAAAGTACAAGAGGAGGAGCCTAGTCTAAAAAGACACAGGAAAGGACTCCAACCTAATAAAGACGCGGCAGTGAAGGGGGTTAGGAACCCTTCTCAAAGACAACAGGAAGGGGAGCAGCTCACCTCTGGAAAGGAACAAAGCAGGAAGGGGAGGAGCCCTCTTCTAGCATGAACAAAACAGGAAGGGGAGGAGCCCTCCTCTAGCAGGGCACGAAACAGGAAGGGGAGAAACCCTATTCAATTAAAGGCATGAAACAGGAAGAGGAGGGTCCTGCTCAATAATAGGCATGACACTGGAAGGGGGAGGAGACCTACTTAAAAAGGAGTTTAATTGCTACCTGCGATTTGAGGAACAATACACCATATAGTAATATAATGCAACTTAATGATCTGTACCTACCTTACTCCCAGGCTGAGGGTCTTCACGGGCCCTTTTCTCTGCCAAACGTTTATCTGGTCTGTGGCTAACTCTCAGGTCAACATCATTGAAGTCCATGTTCCTATAATCTGTGTCCTCTCCGCACAGGTATTCAATCCCTGGGGCCAGGCTGCTTCCTGGGACTAATGGTCTGGCAGGTCTGGTGACGAGATCTGGGTGAAACGTTTTGGCAGCAGCACTGGGATCAGGAACGGCAGGGGTGAGAGTGGTGGGCTCAACTTTAGCTTCTGGCACGTTAGTTTTCCCTCTTAGCTCTTTGGCTGCCAGTCGCAGAAAGTCCATAAGTAGAGAATTCTGGGCAAAGAATTCCTCAGGGGTCTTAGTATCCCCACCTCGTAGATCCTCATCCTTCTGAACAGGTCCACTGGTCCGCAAGTCTTGATCGCCTTCCACCTTGTTGGGGTCCTTAGGGAAGCTGTCTTTACTGCGCAAGTCCTGATCGCCTGAACAAAGCTCCTCAGGGGTGCCGTGTGCCGTATATCCCGGAGCTTTCTCTGCCCGTTCCTTGGCTCCGCTATTAACATCTTCAGGCTTTGGTCTCTCTCGGAAATCGGTGTCCAGTTTCCCAGGACAACTCTGTTTCGTACTGCTTGGTGCTTGAACCTCCGCGGGAGGTTTGGACTGCGCCTCAACAATTATGTTGGCCAACGACGACAACTCTTCCTCGCTGAAGGACAAAAATGGAATCGTTTCAACTTTTTTGGGGCCTGTCGTCCCATCCATTTCCTTTGGAATCAAAGGATAATCGGCTGTCGATTTTGCTTTGTTGTCCTTTTCCGTATTGGATGCTAAAAAGTTACTTCCGGTCTCCATTTTCTCTGCGCTCTTTTTAACATAATCCTCTGCGCTCCGCCGATAATCCGTATCTGTGCTCTCTCGCCCCCGGTAATCTGAATCTACGTTTTCCTTCTCCCGGTAATCTGAATCAGAGGTCTTTGCGTCTCGGTAGTTCACATCGGCGGTCTTAGAGTCTTGGTATTTTACGTCGGCGGGCTTCATGTCCCGGTAGTTTACGTCGGCTGGCTTTGGGTCTTGGTAGTTTACGTTGGTGGTCTTTAGGTCTCGATAGTTTACGTCGGCATTTTCTCGGCTCCGGTAGTCAGAGTCCGAACTCTCTTTACCGCGGTAATCAGAGTCTGCGCACTCCTTCTCGCGGTAGTCTCTGTCGGTGTGTTTAGGGAATTCTGCCCTTTGGGCCTGGGACTCCCCCTTTTCATAGCTCACATGAGCTGCCTTGCCTTGTCTGTAAGGCATTTCTGCAGACTTCTTATTCACCGAGGTAAATCCTGCAGTGCCTTTCACAGTGCCGGCATTTAAAGCGTCTTTCTCTTGGTGTTCTACCTCCATGTACTCCAGATCGGTCTTCTTTTGCTCCCTATATGGGATGGAAGCGGTTCCACTTTCTGCGTATTGTCTAGACAGGCTCTCCTGATAGGACAAGGTTCCACTTTCTGAGTACTTCCTAGGCAGGCTCTCCCGATACTCCAAATCTCCCGCTCTTCCCATGAAATCCTTGTCAGCTTCTTTGACCCGTAAATCAAGGTCTGTAGACTCTCTAACCCGTGCAGGTAGCCCCCTCTCCGAGTAATCCAAAATTTCCCTCTCTCGGAAAGGCAGCACCGCAGCCTCCATGTCTCTAAGGGCCAAGCTCTTAGCCTCCCTATCTCTGAGGACCATGGCCACGGCATCCCTATCTCGCATCCGTTCCAGAGCCTCCCTCTCCCTCAGTAGGCGCTCGGTGTAGTCTCTCTCCCTCAGCAGCATTTCTTCTTCCCTTTCTCTACGTTCCAGTATAGCGTCCAGTCGTAACTTGTACTCCATTTCGGCAGCATGCCTCTGCCTATAATCGGGCGCGGTTGCTAATCTCTGTAGGTGCTCCAGTTCCAACGTCTCCCTCTCTTGGAGATCCTTTTCTGCAATCAACTTTCTTCTGTATTCCGAGGCCTCCCGATCCCTATAGTCGGGCGGTGAAAGCCTCACCCTGTAGCCGATGCTCTGCCCTTCCTCAGCTCTATAGTCCACATCTGGGGTCTTCCATTTTCTCTGCTCTAGAACTTCCCTTTCTCTATAGTCCATATCAGGGGCTAGACCCTGCTCTGAATAATGCATATCGGCCGCGTCTCTAAAATTTGCTGGTTGCGCCCCTCTTCTCGGGATGTTCATCTGCTCCTTTGGTGCCGGTCTGCTCTCTTCCCAAGCTCCTTCTTGGCCCCTCCCTGCATCTCTGTAGCTGAAAGGAACTCCTCCTTGGCTGGCGTAAGGAGGACCAGGAGGTACAGCCCCACCCCGAAACGGTAAAGGACTACGTCCCCTCATTCTTGGATCAAGACCATGTGGCCACCTTGGAGGGTAAGACTCTCCTGTGCGACCCCTGAAAGAGAAAGAAAACAAAAAGGGTTTTCTATGGACTCCATAACAAACAGAGGCTGAAAGCATGCCTTAATCCCTGCCCCCCCCCCCCAAAAAAAAAAAACAGATAAAAGCACAGATGCATACAGCTCTGCCTGCTGAACAGTAAACGCTCTGCATTAAAGGGGAATGCCAAAAAAAAAAAAAAAAAAAAAAAAAATTATTAAAAGTCAGCAGCTACAAATACTGCAGCTGCTGACTTTTAATAATCGGACACTTACCTGTCCCGGGGTCCAGCGATGCGGGGGAAGGAGACCCCCCCCCCCTCGTTCCCCGCTCCGCTCGCGGCGCCGGCATCCTTACTGTGGGAACCCGGCTGTGGCTTCACAGCCGGGCACCCACTGTGCATGAGCGAGCGGCGCCGTGATTCGACGCTCACTCATCTGGGACACATGACAGGTCCCAGATGACTGTGCGGCGCCTACAGGAAGTGACGTTTAGCCCGGGCAATGAAGGTGGCAGACTACGAGGGACCCCCTAGCAACAGGCATTTAGAGGTGAGTAAAAAAACATTTTTTCCAATTATTTATTTTTTATTTTTTTTATGATTAAGCCATATTTTTTTTTTTTGGTCGCAATCCCACTTTAATATCGAAAAATACGACTTTAACCACTTGCCAACCATATAACTTATATGGAAAGTGGCACTGCTACACAGGATCGTGTACCTAGTGTGTGATCCTGAATCAGGGGCGTGCCGCTGCGATTATACATAACGGGAGCTGATCGGCGGGTACCGTGGACTCGATGTCCGCCAGCACCTGCCGATTCTTTGGTACTGAGGGAGAACACCGGCAGATAAACAAGGCAGATCACTGTTCTGACAGGAGGGAGGGCATGGCTCCTGTGTTCCTGCAAAGCAGGGACTAGGATCCATGCCTCCCCTTAGTAAAAAGCAGCACACAAACACTGGCTAGGAACACAGTTAACCCTTTGATCGCCCCTGATGTTTAACCCTTTCACAGACAATCTCATTAGTACAGTGTATATTTTTTGGTCTGATCACTGCATTAGTGAGTCACTGATTCCCAAAAAAAAAAAAAAAAAAAAAAAAGTGTCAAAAGTGTCAGTTAGGCTCCTTTCACACTGAGGCAGTTTTCAGGCATTTAGGCGCTAGAAATAGCACCTGTAAAGCACCTGAAAACTGCCTCCCATGCTGCCCGAATGTGAAAGTGTGAGTGCTTTCCCACCGGGGCAGTGTGCTTGCGGGACGTTAGAGAAAGTCCTGCAAGCAGCATCTGTGGGGGAGCTTAGGAGTGCTGTATACACCACTCCCAAAACGCCCTGTGCATTGAAATTAATGGGCAGAGCTTCCAAAGCACCTGAAAAGCACTTCCGAAGCGCTGCAACATGGGCGCTTTTAACCCCTTCCTCGATCGCTGACCGAAAAGCACCACTTAAAAACAGCGCTAAAGCTTTGCTAAAACGAGCAGCGCATTGGCACTAATGCTTAGTCTGGCCGGTTATTGGCGCTCCTTTCCTCACAGACAAAGCGTGTGCGGAGAGGAAGGCAGATAACCAACAAGTCTGTTTACATGTGACCTGCTGTGATTGGACGCAGCTGACCACATGGTAAAGGGCTGCTGTGATTGGGCCTTTAACGCAAAGACACATAGCAGTCACAGAGTGTGCCCAATGTGCGCCCCTTCCTGGAAGGACGTCCACTGACACCCTCCCAGAACTGAACAGCCACGGTGCAGTCGTCTTTCCGCTATATTGTGAGTGGGAGGTGTTAAAGAGGAGTTTTGCCCACCCCTTTAAAAATTAAAAAAGTCAACAGCTACACATACTGCAGCTGCTGACTATTAAGATTAGGACACTTACGTGTCCTGGAGTCCAGCGATGCCGGCACCGCAGCCGATGCTTCCATCGGCTGGTCGGGTGCTGCTCCTGCCATTGCTGGTAAGGGAACATGGCAGTCTAGCCTTTTCGGGTTCACGGCTGGGTGCCTACTGCGCATGCGTGAAGCTCTCTCACTGGCCTGGCAGAAGGGGAGGGAGGAGGGAGGCCAAGCTACTGACGTACTTTACCGCAGCCCGGTCTCCCGGAAGTGGGGACAGGGTACTTGTAAAAAAACAGGTACCAGCCGCCCCCGAAAGGAGCCAAATGTGGCACCGGAGAGGGGAAATCAGATAAGCGGAAGATCCACTTTTGGGTGGACCTCCGTTTTAAGAGAAACAGGGCAAGGAGGATTTTAAGACAACTGGGTTATATCGCCACCTACAGGAGAATTACATAGTAGATGAGGTTGAAGAAAGACAAGTCCAACTTATGTGTGTGATTATATGTCAGTATTACATTGTATATCCCTGTATGTTGCGGTCTGTCAGGTGCTTATCTAATCGTTTTTTGAAACCATCGATGCTCCACGCTGAGACCACCGCCTGTGGAAAGGAATTCCATATCCTGGGCGCTCTTAAAGCAGAGTTTCACTCTAAAGTGGAACTTCTGCTCATCGGAAACCCTCCCCCCTTCGGTGCCACACTTTGCACTTTTCGGGGGGGGGGGGGGGGTGCAGATACCTGTCTAAGACAGGCATTTGCACCCACTTCCTCCCACTGGAGTCTATGCCTTTTCCTGTTCCGCCGCGCTGTCTGCTGGGACACACACACACACAGGTCCCAGAGACAGCAGGGACGATTCCCATTGCACTGCGCAACTCGCGCATGCGCAGTAGGGAACCGGGAAGTGAAGCCGCAGCGCTTCACTTCCTGATTCCCTCAACGAGAATGGCGGCGGCAGCTGCCGAGAACCAAGCGATTTCTCTGCTTCGGCTGCCGACATCGCTGGACCCCGGGACAGGTAAGTGTCCATTTATTAAAAGTCAGCAGCTGCAGTATTTGTAGCTGCTGGCTTTAATTTTTATTTTTTTCGGTGCAATCCCTCTTTAAGTAAAGAACCCTCTACGTAGTTTAAGGTTAAACCTCTTTTCTCCTCATTTTAATGAGTGGCCACGTGTCTTGTTAAACTCCCTTCTGCGAAAAAGTTTTATCCCTATTGTGGGGTCACCAGTACGTTATTTGTATATTGAAATCATATCCCCTCTCAAGTGTCTCTTCTCCAGAGAGAATAAGTTCAGTGCTCACAACCTTTCCTCATAACTAATATCCTCCAGACCCTTTATTAGCTTTGTTGCCCTTCTTTGTACTCGCTCCATTTCCAGTACATCCTTCCTGAGGACTGGTGCCCAGAACTGGACAGCATACTCCAGGTGCGGCCGGACCAGAGTCTTGTAGAGCGGCAGAATTATTGTTTTATCTCTGGAGTTGATCCCCTTTTTAATGCCAATATTCTGTTTGCTTTGTTAGCAGCAGCTTGGCATTGCTGAGCCTATCATCTACCCCAGGTCCTTTTCCATCCTAGATTCCCCAGAAGTTCTCCCCCCCAGTCTATAGATTGCATTCAGATTTTTTGCCACCCAAATGCATTATTTTACATTTTTCTACATTGAACCTCATTTGCCATGTAGTTGCCCACCCCATTAATTTGTTCAGATCTTTTTGCAAGGTTTCCACATCCTGCGGAGAAGTTATTGCCCTGCTTAGCTTAGTATCGTCCACAAATACAGAGATTGAACCGTTTCCCCCATGCCCTTCCTCCAGGTCGTTTATAAACAAAGTAAATAGGATTGGTACGAGGACAGAACCCTGGGGGACCCCACTACCCACCCCGACCATTCCGAGTACTCCCCATTTATCACCACCCTAATGCGTCAGCAGAACCCGGAAGGGACTCAATGCACATCTATTCCAGGTTCTTACTAGCCAGGGAAGATGAGTGAACAGACATTCACTGGTCTCATTCCTCTCTACCTGACACTCGCTATGGGGGGGTGTCCTGGGCCCACAGGTGGGATAGCACAGCTTACAACCACGGCAGAGGGGGGGCACACTTATCGGAGGTGGGGGGTTCACAGAAGTGTTTTGACAGCTGTCCGGTCACTTCCACCACATGTCCGAGCTATAAAATGTACTTCCTACATTTCTATCGTGTAAAAACAAAACTGAGATCCCGACACGTCACATGTGCGGCTCCACGCTGATCAGAACCCTCCCCCCGGGCCAATCGTAACCCCCAGGGGCCAATCGTAATCTCCGGGGCAGGAAAACTCACCGGTACGCCCCGAAGGGCGGGCGAGGACTGTCCCACATCTTCTCCGCGTTATACGACATCCGAAAATCAACCGCCTGGAGAAAGAAAACATCCAAATATCAATCTATAGTGAGAGAATAACATGGAGAAGACAAAACAAAGATTGTGTACAGCGCTGCGGTATATGTCAGAGCAATATACATGTATTATAACAGTGTGTGTGACTGTGGGGGGAGATTATACATCTATATAGCTCTGACATATACCGCAGCGCTGTACAGAGAACACTGAGCCAGTCAGTTCATTCTCTGTACCAGAGGAGCTTACACTCTAATGTTCCCCCCTCCCCCACACTTATTATTAGAGTGTAATCTCCTGTGACTGACAAAGGCCTCTGCGCACCTCTATGGTACATGTCGGCGCTATACATAGACGGATAATGGCGGTCTTACACACGGCCCTGTTGGTCCCCGATGCGGATCCTCCTCCGCTCGCCCAGCGCCAGCTTCGACTTCCACTTCCGCCCCGCACCGGAAGTACGTCAGCCTCGGTAAAATGAGGAAGGGAGGGGAAAAAGTGTTGGGCGGGGACCCGTCAGAATGTGTAACGGAAGTGACGTTCGGTCGCCGCCATCTTGCTACACCCCGCGCTCCTCAGTGGTAAGGATACACTGAGAAGGGGGAAAGCGGACATCTTGTTACACCCACCGGAGTTTTGCATTTTACACGTGTTTTTAACAGTAAAGTGAGTTTATATAGTGAAATACAGTACTTAGAACTCCGTCTGACTGAGAGCAGCACGCTGTGGGCAGAGCTTGGGATTCATGGAGAGGAGCGCACAATACACCGGAAGTCGGTCAGCCTCTGTAGAGGAGTGTTGGGCGGGGCTGTATGTGGCAGGAGCCTACCTGGGGCGGATCCTGGGAATGACGAGGGAGGAGCCACAATGCAAGAGAAGGTCGCCCGTCAGTTTCTGTAGAGGAGTGTTGGTCGGGGCGGGGATTGGGAATGCAGGGGGGGGGGAGGAGCCACATGGCACTGGAAGTAGGTCAGCCTTTGTAGAAGTAGGAGTTGGGGGCTGGGCTCTGTGAGAAGCCTAGAGGGGCGGAGCTTGGGAATGATGGGGCGGGGCCACGAGTTACTGAAAGCAGCTCAGCCTTTGTTGGAGGTAGGAGGAGTGAGGGGCGGGGGTTGGAAATGATGGGGCGGGGCCACGAGTCACTCGAAGCTGCTTAGCCTTTGTGGAGGTAGGCAGAGTGTGGGGCGGGGCTGCGAGAAGCCTAGAGGGGCGGAGCTTGGGAGTGATGGGGCGGGGCCACAAGTAACTGAAAGCAGCTCAGCCTTTGTTGGAGGTAGGAGGAGTGTGGGGCGGGGATTGCAAATGATGGGGCGGGGCCACGAGTCACTCGAAGCTGCTTAGCCTTTGTGGAGGTAGGAAGAGTATGGGGCGGGGCTGCGAGAAGCCTAGAGGGGCGGAGCTTGGGAGTGATGGGGCGTGGCCACAAGTCACTGGAAAAACAGCTCGGTCTTTGTTGGAGGTAGGAGGAGTGTGGGGCGGGGCTTGGAAATGATGGGGGCGGGGCTACAGGGCGCTGGAAGTAGGTCGGGGTTTTTAGTGTAGAGGTAGGAGGAGTGTGGGGCGATGCTGGGCTGGAACACCGGGTGGGGATGGTCGGAGCTTGGGAATTGACTGGGAGGAGCCAACGTGCGTTGGAAGCAGGTCAGCCTGTGTGGAGATGGAAGGAGTGTGGGCGGGGCTGTGTGTGTGTGTGTGTGAAGCTGGCTGGGCTGAGCCGGACGGGGGGCGGAGCTTTAGAATTGACTGGGAGGAGCCATCGTGCGCTGGAAGCAGGTCAGCCTGTGTTGAGGTGGGAGGAGTGTGGGGCGGGGCTGTGTGTGAAGCTGGCTGGGCTGAGCCGGACCGGGGGCGGGGCTTTGGAATTGACTGGGAGGAGCCACCGTGCTCAGCCTGTGTGTGTAGGTGGGAGGAGTGTGGGGCGGTGCTTGGGGAGGGGCCACAATGAAGCGGAAGTAAGTAAGGTACTATACAGGTGGGAGGAGTGTGGGGCGTGGCTGTGTGTGTGAAGCTCGCTAGGGGTTGGGGAAGCCCCATAATGCACCGGGGGTCCTGCGGTGATCGGACAGGTAACGTCAGGGTTCTGTGTACACTGAGGGGGGGAGGGGCCTATTGTAACTTGGGGGGTTCTGAAACAGCAGCCAGCCAATCAGATTCCTGGTGACAGGAAGTAGAGGTGGTTGCTATGGGTAACCTGCAGTAATGTGTTATTTATAATGTTTTGTTTTCTCTGTACAGGACATTTATGGCTTCTGACGTCCATGACAAGGTGACCCCGCCCTCCTCCAACCTGTCCGCCCTCCCGGAGATCTCGCGCTCCGAGAGCCCCGCCCCCACCCAGGGCACCGAGCCAGGTAAGTCGTAAACACCCAATATAGCGCCAACCTAGTCCGCCGCGCTGTACACACCTCTTATCTCCGGGGAAAAATCAATAAATCCCCCCCCCCCCGGCCTCCCCTCCAGTATCACAGTTGTAGCGGCTCCTCTCCTGGACCGAAACGCCTTCCTCTGATTTCACCGCACACTGCGAGCTTCTCACCATGTTACATAGTAGGTGAGGTCGAAAAAAGACACAAGTCCAACCTGTGTGTGTGATTATATGTCAGTATTACATTGTATATCCCTGTATGTTGCGGTCGTTCAGGTGCTTATCTAATAGTTTCTTGAAACTATCGATGCTCCCCGCTGAGACCACCGCCTGTGGAAGGGAATTCCACATCCTTGCCGCTTTTACAGTAAAGAACCCTCTACGTAGTTTAAGGTTAAACCTCCTTTTCTTCTAATTTTAATGAGTGGCCATGAGTCTTGTTAAACTGCCTTCTGCGAAATAAAGTTTTCTCCCTATTGTGGGGTCACCAGTCCGGTATTTGTATAGTGAAATCCTATCCCCTCTCAAGCGTCTCTTCTCCAGAGAGAATAAGTTCAGTGCTCGCAACCTTTCCTCATAACTAATACCCTCCAGACCCTTTATTAGCTCTGTTGCCCTTCTTTGTACTCGCTCCATTTCCAGTACATCCTTCCTGAGGACTGGTGCCCAGAACTGGACAGCATACTCCAGGTGCGGCCGGACCAGAGTCTTGTAGAGCGGCAGAATTATCGTTTTATCTCTGGAGTTAATCCCCTTTTTAATGCCAATATTCTGTTTGCTTTGTTAGCAGCAGCGTGGCATTGCTGAGCCTATCATCTACTAGGACCCCCAGGTCCTTTTCCATCCTAGATCCCCCCCCCCCCCCAGAGGTTCTCCCCCCCCCCCCCAGTCTATAGATTGCATTCAGATTTTTGCCACCCAAATGCATTATTTTACATTTTTCTACATTGAACCTCATTTGCCATGTAGTTGCCCACCCCAATAATTGGTTCAGATCTTCTTTCAAGGTTTCCACATCCTGCGGAGAAGTTATTGCCCTGCTTAGCTTAGTATCGTCCGCAAATACAGAGATTGAACTGTTTCCCCCATGCCCATCCTCCAGGTCGTTTATGAACAAATTAAACAGGATTGGTTCCAGCACAGAACCCTGGGGGACCCCACTACCCACTCCTGACCATTCTGAGTACTCCCCATTTATCACCACCCTTTGAACTCTCCCTTGTAGCCAGTTTTCAATCCATGTACTCACCCTATGGTCCATGCCAACGCACCTTATTTTGTACTGTAAACGTTTATGGGGAACTGTGTCAAATGCTTTTGCAAAATCCAGATACACCACGTCTACGGGCCTTCCTTTATCTAGATACACCACGTCTACGGGCCTTCCTTTATCCAGATACACCACGTCTACTGGCTTTCCTTTATATAGATACACCACGTCTACTGGCCTTCCTTTATATAGATACACCACGTCTACTGGCCTTCCTTTATATAGATACACCACGTCTACGGGCCTTCCTTTATCTAGATACACCACGTCTACGGGCCTTCCTTTATATAGATACACCACGTCTACGGGCCTTCCTTTATCCAGATACACCACGTCTACGGGCCTTCCTTTATCCAGATACACCACGTCTACGGGCCTTCCTTTATCCAGATACACCACGTCTACGGGCCTTCCTTTATCCAGATACACCACGTCTACGGGCCTTCCTTTATCCAGATACACCACGTCTACGGGCCTTCCTTTATCCAGATACACCACGTCTACGGGCCTGTATAATACTGATAAAATGAAATTTATTTTCCCAAACAAAACTCCCCTGTGTTAGTTAAGCGTACCATATACAATAAAAATTAGAGCAAATGTAAAGTGCACTGTGTCTCCGGTCTCGTTGCCGGAAATGTGAAGAGCATCCGCTGTGTACAGCAGCGGTCGACTTCCTCGTTCCTCGGCCCATGAAGAGCACTCGTTGCTTCCGGTTGATCACGTCCCTGACGCGTTTCGTCACTTCCGACTTCGTCTTGAAGGCATGATCAATCGGCCGGAAGTCAGCATTTTTATATGGAATGACAGCCAATCAGAACCATCGCTTCACAAAGTGACGAAACGCGCCAGGGAAGTGATCAACTGGAAGTGACCTGTGCGCTCCACGGGCTCTTAATCCAAAGTACTTGCATATCAAAGCGAGTTTCCCCATTGAAGTCAATGGAAACGAAAATAATTCATTCCGCATTGACTTCAATGGCAGGCAATACCACATGCGGCCAGAGGTGGGGGGCATCGGTGAGCCTCGAAAATGTCTGGAAAGGCCAGAGGACACCTCGGCTGACCTGACCGAGCAAACCTCGGAAAGACTCAGTTCCCGAGGTTTGTAGAGGTGGTCAGCCGAGCTGTCCTCAGGCCTTTCCGTGCATTTCCAAACAGCGCCGCTTGGCTCCGGCGCCCCCCCCCACTTCAGGCCAAACGCGGTACTGCACACGCTTTGACCTGAATCATGCTCGTTTTGCGAGACAAGACTTGCAAACCGAGTTACAATTTTTAAAAATACAGTGCTCGTATTGCGAAACGCTTGTTAACCGCGTTACTCACAATCCGAGATACCTCTTTTAATGAACACTGATTTTTATGACTTTCTTTTTTTTTTTTTTTTCTTTCTTTTTTTTTTTCTCTTTTTCTCTCCTCAGGGGCGGGCCAGGATGAAGCCATGTTTGTTCATGCTCAGTCCTATGAAGACCTCACTGGAGAGGTGGAGGTACCCCTCCCCCGGAGTCCTGGCCCCGACGGTAGTGTGGAGATCAGCAGCATTGAGCAGATCAGCGAGGACTTCAGCAAGCTCAGCACTCAGCTGAGTGTCAGCTCTATACAGAGTATGGAGCAGAGCCCGGAGGAGGTCCCTGACCAGGGACAGGAGGACACCACTCCTCCTTCCAGCCCAGAAGGGGACGGAGGAAGTCGGGTTCTGGATGACTGGTACCGGCACCAGAAACACGTCTTTGTCCTGAGTGAAGCTGGGAAGCCGGTTTATTCTCGGTACCGGTCAGAGGAGGCGCTCTCGAGCACATCCGGAGTGATGATGGCACTGGTGTCAGTTCTGGAATCAGAGAAGAACGCCATCCGGTCCATCCACGCAGGTAGAACTGGTGTAGTTGTATCACATTGGGGTTATTTACTAAAACTAGAGAGTGCAAAATCTGGTGCAGCTGGGCATGGCCCTTGTTTACATGGGCAGATACATGTTCTATGTGTTTTACTGAAGGTCGCCCCCCCCCCCCCCCCCCCCCCCCGCAGACGGAAGTGCAGAATCACTTGTATATACAGTGCCTTGAAAAAGTATTCATACACCTTGACATTTTCCATATTTTGTCATGTCACAACCAAACACATAAACCAACACAAAGTGGCACATAATTGTGAAGTGGAAGGAAAATGATAAATGGTTGTTTTCAATATTTGTTACAAATTAAATATGTGAAAAGTGTGGGGGGTATTTGTACGGCGCCCCCCGGAGTCAATACGTTGTAGAACCCCCTTTCTCTGAAATTACAGCTGCAAGTCTTTTTGGGGATGTCTCTACCAGCTTTGCACATCTAGAGAGGACATTTCTGCCCATTCTTCTTCTTTGCAAAATATCTCAAGCTCTGTCAGATTGGATGGAGAGCGTCTGTGAACATCAATTTTCAAGTCTTGCCACAGATTCTCAATGTGATTTAGGTCTGGACTGTGACTGGGCCATTCTAACACATGAATATGCTTTGATCTAAACCATTCCATTGTAGCTCTGGCTGTATGTTTCGGGCCGTTGTCCTGCTGGAAGGTGAACCTCCCCCCCAGTCTCAAGTCTTTTGCAGACTCTAAAAGGTTTTCTTCTAAGATTGTCCTGCATTTGTCTCCATCCATCTTCCCATCAACTCTGACCAGCTTCCCTGTCCCTGCTGAAGAAAACCATCCCCACAACATGATGCTGCCACCACCATGTTTCACGGTGGGGATGGTGTGTTCAGGGGGATGGGCAGTGTTAGTTTTCCCCACACATAGCATTTTGCTTTTAGGCTAAAAAGTTCAATTTTGGTCTCATCTGAGCAGATCACCTTCTTCCACATGTTTGCTCCCCTCCCCCACATGGCTTCTCACAAACTACAAACAGGACTTCTTATGACTTTCTTTCTCCAATGTCTTTCTTCTTGTCACTCTTCCATAAAGGGCAGATTTGTGGAGAACACGACTAATAGTTGTCCTGTGGACAGATTCTCCCCCCTGAGCTGTGGATCTCTGCAGCTCCTCCAGAGTTACCATGGACCTCTTGGCTCTTCTCTGATGAATGCTCTCCTTGCCCGGCCCGGTCAGTTTAGGTGGACGGCCGTGTCTTGGTAGGTTTGCAGTTGTGCCATACTCTTTCCATTTTCCGATGATGGATTGAGCAGAGCTCCGTGAGATGATCAAAGCTTGCAATATTTTTTTTTTATAACCTAACCCTGCTTTATACCTGACCTGTCTGGTGTGTTCCTTGGACTGCATGATGCTGTTTGTTCACTAAGGTTCTCTAACAGACCTCTGAGGGCTTCACAGAACAGCTGTATTTATACTGAGATTAAATTACACACAGGTGGACTCTATTTACTAATTAGGTGACTTCTGAAGGCAATTGGTGCCACTAGATTGTAGTTAGGGGTATCAGAGTAAAGGGGGCTGAATACAAATGTACCCCCCACACTTTTCACATATTTATTGGTAAAAAAAATTGAAAACCCAATTTATAATTTTCCTTCCACTTCACATTTATGTCGCACTTTGTGTTGGTCTATCTGTCAGAAACCATGAAATCAGACCGAGACAGAAGTACAGTTAAATCACACTAGTATAATAATAGTAAAAAGAACAAACGTAGTCAAAACATAACCAGAGTTCAGTAACCGGAACTGATAGTCAGCCAAGCCAGAAGTCAGGGATTCAAAGTAGTTGAACAGCAAGCAGGATCTGGAGCCAGAAGGGATGTCAGCAAAGCCAGTCTTTAAACAGGAACGCAGGAGATGTTTCTTGTGATGTTGACTAAGGCGAAGGCAGAGATCCTCTGGACTGAACGGCTTAAGTAGGCAGGACTGACGAGCAGGATATCATCAACAGCTGAGTAACTGTGGAGAGATAGGAGCTGGCAATTAGCCGGAAGCTGAGCGGCCAGCTCAGAGAAGGAAGGGCTGAGCCCAGCCCTGACACTATCACATAAAAACCCAATAAAATACATATACAGTTGTAACACGACAAAATGTGGAAAATTTCAAGGGGTATGAATACTTTTTCAAGGCACTGTATACACTTTATTCTGCACAGGAGAGTCGCCCTGTAGCAGTAAATCTGTATCGGTCTTGAAGTGGTTAATAAAGGTGAGAAATGGTTTTAGAAGTACTCCCATATGCTTGCCCCGCCCCTATTTCTGGTACAGTTTTTCTTTCTCTGTTGCAGATGGATATAAGGTGGTGTTTGTGCGTCGCTCTCCTCTGGTCTTGGTGTCGGTGTCACACACTCAGCAGTCGGAGCAGGAAATCGCTCAGGAGTTGCTGTACGTTTACTATCAAATCGTGAGCCTGGTCACCGGGACTCAGCTCCACCATTTCTTCCAGCAGAGACCCAGCTATGACCTGCGGCAGCTCCTCTCCGGCTCTGAGCGCATCACAGACAAGCTGCTGGATTCCATGGACTTCGACCCCAGCTTCCTCCTGGGGGCAGTGCGTTGTCTGCCCATGGCGGCCAGCCTGCGAGATTCGGCCATGTACTGCCTCCAGCAAGCCAAGGCCAAAAGCTTGGTCTTCTCCATTCTGATGTCCAATAACCAGCTGGTGACCCTAGTCAGGAAGAAGGACCAGTATCTGCACCCCATTGACCTCCACCTGCTCTTCAACCTGGTCACCTCATCCAGCTCCTTCAGAGAAGGCGAGGCCTGGACACCCATCTGCCTCCCCAAATTCAATGCCTCTGGCTTCTTCCATGCTCACATCTCGTATCTGAGCCACAAGCCTGAACTCTGCCTCCTGATGGTGTCTACTGACCGAGAGGACTTCTTCACAGTCTCAGACTGCAAGAGAAAGATAGTGGAGAGGCTGGAGAAGAAGGGAGTGTGGGCCCCGCTGATGGAGGCGCTGAGGAACCAATTCTATGATGTCGCACAGATCGGGATCCCAGAACTGAGGCATTTCCTTTACAAATCTAAGAGCTCCGGGCTCCTCACCAGGTGAGCAAAAGATACCAGCTAGGGGTCCAGGAAGGCGTGCGGATAGGGGAGACTGGCCAGGGATTCAATAGGGAAGGCCAGCCAAGGGTGTTCAAAGAATTGTACAAGTATGGGAAGCCAGCCAGGGTCCAATAAGATACAGTATAGGGGACACTGGCTGGAGGTCCAATGAGGTGTGCAGATATGGGAGGCCAGCCAGGGATCCAATAAGATGTACCACTAGGGAAGATCAGCTAAGAGTTTTGATGAGGTGAGCAGAGAGGGGAGACTGGCCAAGGTTTTTATAAGGTGTGTCGATAGGGGAGGCCAGCCAAGTGTTCAATAAAGTTTGCAAGTATGGGAAGCCGGCCAGGGTCCTAAAAGATACAGTATTCACATAGGGGATGCTGGCCAGAGGTCCAATGAGGTGTGCAGATATGGGAGGCCAGCTAGGAAGCCAGTAAGATGTACCACTAGGGAAGACCAGCTAAAGGGGCTCAATGAGGTGAGCAGATGGGGGAGGTTGGTTGAGAGTCCAATAAGGTGTGCAGATAGGATAGGCCAGCCAGGTGTCCAAATAGATGTGCGGATAGGGGAGACTGGCCAGGGATTCAGTAAGGTATGGCGGTAGGTGAGGCCTGCCAAAGGTTCAATGAAGTGTGCAAGTAAGGGAAGCCAGCCAGGGTCCAATAAGATATTTACATAGGGGACTCTGGCTAGGGGTCCAATGAGGTGTGCAAATATGGGAGGTCAACCAGGGATCCAATATGATGTAGTGCTAGGGAAGACCAGCTAAGGGGTTCAAGGAGGTGAGCAGATGGGGGAGGTTGGCTGAGAGACCAATTAGGTGTGCCGATAGGGGAGGCCAGCCAGGGGTCCAAATAGGTGTTCGGATAGGGGAGTGCCAACAAGGAAGGGGGACCAGGGGGTTCAATGAGTTGTGCAAGTAGGCTAGCCAGGGTCCAGTAATATTTGCTAGGGATCCAATAAGGTTTTCCAATGAGGAGGCCGGTCAGGGGTTTCAACAAGGTGTGCAGATATGGAAAGCCAGCCAGGGATCCATTAAGATGTAACGCTAGGGAAGATCAGCTAAGGGGTTTAATGGAGGTGAGCAGATAAGGGGAGGTTGGCTGAGAGTCCAATAAGGTATGCATCTAGGGGGACTGGCCAGAAGACCAGTAAGGTGTGTGAGTATGAGAGGTTGGCTAGAGGTTCAATGGGTTGTGCAGATAGAGGCAAGCTGGGGGTCCAATGAGCTGGGGGAGATTGGCAAGGGGTACCATAAGGTGTATGCATAAGGGAAGCCTGCAGGGGGTCCAAATAGGTTTAGAGCTACTCCAGGCTTTGGAAGGACCCTAACCATATTGCTTGAGAGCCGAATCCATCTGTGTCCGTACCCTCTCCAGCACAGCACTCCAGTGAATGCTGGAGGAGCGGAGAGCCACGACACTCAGAGCTGACCAATAACTGAGCGATTAGTGGTCATGCAGTTGCCCAGGTCTCAGGCTTGAAGCCAGTGGGGGCAGCTACAGCATCACACTGATGCTGCAGCATGCAGGCGAGTATGAAGGTTTGTTTTGTTACATAGCCCAAACTTCTCATCAGTGGCATCGCTATGGGGGTGCGGACCGCACCCGGGTGACAATCGCCAGAGGGGCGACACCCAGGGCTGGCCGCCAGATTGCCTCTGCCTCTCACTAACAGTGGCAGAATGAGAACATTTCTGTACAGGGGGAGAGACACAGCAGCGCTGAATAGAGGACATGAGCTGCCGGAGCTAACTTTCCAAGTTAAAGAGGAGGTCAGCCCGGCCCTTTCAAAATTAAAAGTCATCAGCTACACATACTGTAGCTACTGACTTTTAACATTAGGACACTTGCCTGTCCTGGAGTCCAGCGATGAGGGCACCACAGGCGATCTTTGGATCGGCTGGTCAGGTGCCGCCGCGGCCATTGCTACTAAGGGAACCCGGCAGTGTAGCCTTTCGGCTTCATGGTCGGGCCCCTACTATGCATGCGCAAAGCCCGCTGAGTTCTTTCAATGGCCAGCAAGAGAGGAGGAGGGGGACAGAGCTGCTGATGTAGATCGCCACGGCCCAGTCTCCCGGAAATACGACAGGAAACCTGTCAAAGACAGATATCCGCTCCCCCCCTTCCCTCCGAAAGGTGCCAAATGTGGCACCGGAGGTGGGCTGGGATTAAGATGAGACGGAAGTTCTACTTTTTAGTGGAACTCCGCTTTTAAGTGCGAGGGCTGTGTAATGTAAAGGGGTCCAGAGGTGCGAGGGCTGTGTAATGTAAAGGGGTCCAGAGGTGCGAGGACTGTGTAATGTAAAGGGGTCCAGAGGTGCGAGGGCTGTGTAATGTAAAGGGGTCCAGAGGTGCGAGAGCTGTGTAAGGTAAAGTGGTCCAGAGGTGCGAGGGCTGTGTAATGTAAAGGGGTCCAGAGGTGCGAGGGCTGTGTAATGTAAAGATGTCCAGAGGTTCAGGAGTCATGTAATGTAAAGGGGGCCAGAGGTGCAGGGGTCGTGTAATGTAAAGGGGACAAGAGGTACGGGGGCTATGTAGCGTAAGGGGAACCAGAGGTGTGGGGGCAGTGTAGTGTAAAGGGGTCCAGAGGTGCGAGGGCTGTGTAATGTAAAGGGGTCCAGAGGTGCTAGGGCTGTGTAATGTAAAGGGGTCCAGAGGTGCTAGGGCTGTGTAATGTAAAGGGGTCCAGAGGTGCGAGGGCTGTGTAATGTAAAGGGGTCCAGAGGTGCGAGGGCTGTGTAATGTAAAGATGTCCAGAGGTTCAGGAGTCATGTAATGTAAAGGGGGCCAGAGGTGCAGGGGTCGTGTAATGTAAAGGGGGCCAGAGGTACGGGGGCTATGTAGCGTAAGGGGAACCAGAGGTGTGGGGGCAGTGTAGTGTAAAGGGGTCCAGAGGTGCCAGGGCTGTGTAATGTAAAGGGGTCCAGAGGTGCGAGGGCTGTGTAATGTAAAGGGGTCCAGAGGTGCGAGGGCTGTGTAATGTAAAGTGGTCCAGAGGTGCGAGGGCTGTGTAATGTAAAGGGGTCCAGAGGTGCGAGAGCTGTGTAATGTAAAGGGGTCCATAGGTGCGAGGGCTGTGTAATGTAAAGGGGGCCAGAGGTGCAGGGGTCATGTAATGTAAAGGGGACCAGAGTTGCGGGGCCATGTAATGTAAAGGGGGCCAGAGGTGCAGGGGTTGTGTAGCGTAAGGGGAACCAGAGGTGTGGGGGCAGTGTAATGTAAAGGGGTACAGAGGTGCGAGGGCTGTGTAATGTAAAGGGGTCCAGAGGTACAGGGGCTGTGTAACGTAAGGGGAACCAGAGGTGTGAGGGAAGTGTAATGTAAAGGGGTCCAGAGGTGCAGGGGTCATGTAATGTAAAGGGGACCAGAGGTGCTGGGCCATGTAATGTAAAGGGGGCCAGAGGTGCAGGGGTCGTGTAATGTAAAGGGAGTTGTACCTGCAGTTATCGCTGCAGTCCTACAGGTTGCGCTTTTTTTTTTTCCTGCATTTTCTGAAAGCGCACCAAAAGTCATGCATGCTGCATCTTTGGGGCACTTTCAGAAAACTGGAAAAAAATGGGGGGGGGGTGACATGTTCTACCACACCAGGTGACACCAACCCTAGTGATGCCATTGCTTCTCCTTTTAATATAAATAGCCACGGCAAGCTTCTGTGTGGATTGAAAAATCTCCAAGTCTGCCAAACAAGTAATCATTTTTGCACAAGGCATACCCTAAGGCAGTGATGGCAAACCTTGGCATCCCAGATGTTTTGGAACTACATTTCCTATGATGCTGATGCACTCTGCAGTTTTAGATAAGCATCATGGGAAATGTAGTACCAAAGCATCTGGGGTGCCAAGGTTTGCCATCACTGCCCTAAGGTGTGCGCTCCTACTGTGCACTGGGGAGTGGGGGCTCACAGGAGAACGGGAACGCAAGGAAGACCTTTTGTATTCAGTGAGTTATTTTGTAAACTGTTCCTATTGGGCAGCAGTTTTTGTACATGTTGGCTGTAGAAAGGGCTGGGAAGTGAAAATGAAAAGTGCTGCATACCTGCTGATGAAGCCAGGAAAGAATGACCATGTTATCTCCCTACAGTCCCGCCATGGTGGCTCCCTATGACACCGATCAGGAAAGAAAGCGGCTGGTGGAGTTATATCAATACCTGCACGGCAGAGCACACTGCAGCGCCCGTCCCCTGATCACCGTCTACCACATGGGAGCCCAACAGAACATACTGGCCTGGGTAAGTGACCCCAAAGAGGATTCCAGTGAGTCTCTTACCTGATTCTGACAAATATTCTCACCTATAAGAACTTGTAATAATCCCCTAGGATACAGAGCAGGTTTTGCAACATGCTGCCATAAAACCGTATGTGATTAATAGTGGAGTCTTCATTGTACAATCTCAGTATAGAGGAAGCTGTGCCCAGAAGATTGCAGGGAGAAGTGAAATGGCTGGTCACCAGTAATGCCTATGGGCTCTCTGCAGCTAGTCTTTTCCCCATTACTGATTTACCATGCCATGTTCTGCATGAGAGCAGCCATCTTGGTTAGAGGCAAGGCTTAAGGCCCGTACACACGATCTGACTTTTTGACAACAAACATGCAAATTAGCTGTTTTGGACCAACATCTGACCGTGTGTACACTCCATCGGACCAACTTTTTGCCAACAAAAGTCCGATGGAGCAAAGTCCGACCGCGTGTACACAAAACCATCGGACTTTTGTACAAAGTACAAACACGCATGCTCAGAACCAATGCAAAAGATCAGACAACAATACAGAAGTTGACCAAAGGTGGCGCTGGAGTATTTGAACATCCTCTTTTGAAGTGTCGTCAGTACGTTCATGTTTGCCTAAAAAGTCCGATCGTGTGTATGCAATACAAACTTGGGGCCAACGCCCTTTGTACAAAAATCCACGGGAAAGTTTGTACAAAGTCCGATCGCGTGGATGAGGCTTTAGTTGGGGAATAATCCACACCAATCTACAGAATGGATGAAGCAGAAGCAGGTAGATCCCAGCACTACAGGTCCCCAGGTACAGCTTCCTCTCCAGTAAGGAAAACCGTGAGCAGCACGGTAGCCACATCACTAAATATCATTCCATACCTTCTGAGACTAGCAGTAACAGGGAGCTGTGCCCCCCAAAAAAAAAAAAATCAGAGGGCAAAGTCCCCAGTATTTTCTGTGTTCTCCCTACACAGGATATATACATCATTACCGACTTACCATACCTCGTTCTATATTATGTCTGTGTAGAGGCAGTTATCTTGGTGGAGGCAAGGCTTTGCTTCCTCGTGTCAGAGCTTCTACCCTTGATGACTAGTGGGGTAATAAACCAAGTGGAGGAGGCACAGATCTACAGAATGGATGAGGCAGTAGCAGGGAGATCCTTGCACTGCAGGTCCTCAGGTACAGCTTCCTCTCCAATAGTGAGCAGCACAGTAGTAACATCACCAAATCTCACTTAAAATTTAATGAGGTGTTGTGATGTTATAAAATGCGTTAAATGTAAAAGACGCAATGTGTTGTCTAAAAATTGTTAAAATAAAGAGTTAAAAAAAATAAAAAAAAAATAAAAAATTTAATGAGGTTTGCAGTAACAGGGAGCTGTGCCCAAATAAGCAAGCAGAGGACAAATACCTAGTCCACAGTATTTCCTGTGCTCTCCTTGCAGAGGATATATTCATCATTACTGCCTTACCATGTCTTGTTCCACACTGTGTCGCTGTGTAGAAACATCCTTCTTGTTAGAGGCAGGGCTTTGTTTCCTCATGTCAGAGCTGCCCGACTGGTGGGGTAATGGTAGAGGTGGAAGAAGCTCAGATCCACACAATGGATGAATCAGAAGCAGGGAGATTCTTGCACTCGAAGCTCCTAGGCACAGCTTCTTCTCCAGCAAGGAAAAATAAAATGTGATCAGCACACTAGTGACATCACCAAATCTCTCTCCAAATCTTCTGAGGCTGGCAGTTATAGGCAGCACTTCTTTGATCATCTCACACTGCAGACAGGGGCGTACCTACAGGGGTTGCAATTGCGACACGGCCCCATGCTGTAGGGGGCCTGTGCGACCCCCCCCCCGTATGCCCGGATAGGGGGAGCGGCTGCATTTAGTGGAATCAATCTCTCCATTTTTCTCCTGCAGCCGCTGAATGCCTGCAGAGGAGAGAGAGGAGGAGGAGGAGAAGCGGGCATTTAGCAGCTGCAGGAGGAAAATGGAGCGATAGATTCCTCTGTCTGCAGCCGCTCCTCCTATCCAGTTTCCTTCTGCTGCCCCCTGTGTGCTCTTTCCCGGACCCCCTGCAGCTCTGCCAGGTTCCCCCCTCCCCCGCCGGCCGCTGCAGGGGATGTATCAGGATGGAGAGCGGAGATGGGGCAGGTAAATTTGTCATTTACTGGCCCCTTCTTTTTCTGAATGGAGAGTCTGATCCGTACCAATCACTGACTCTGTTCATTCATAACTGTGGCATAGTAAACTGTGTTTTTTATGCTTCGGTTTGTGAATGAACGAGAAGCCTCTGTACAGAACTATCCCTGTCCATTCAATCTGTGATGCTGAGGCTGCGATTTGAGGTGTTCTCAATCTCCTTTCTCTGTCTCCAAGGTGAAACATCAGAGGTCTGTTTAGACCCCTGGTATTTCACCAAAGCCCCCCAACAGGGCTCCTATTGTAAGCAATATAAAAAAAATTATATAGTAAAAAATGATTAAAAAAAATAGAAATAAAAAAACTGACAACAGTGGCGGAACTACCTGGGTCACCAAAAGGTTGCACTGGCGACCGGGCCCTGGCGTTTCACCACCCAGCTCTGAGGGAAGGGCCCCGGCCGGGGGTCAGAGGATTCAGGAGTGCCTAGGCACAGGAAGTGCACTGACATATTTTCCAGTTAGTAATTCTGCTTCCGGAGGAGAAGAGGTGAGTAGTTTTGTCTGTCCTCCTATGACCTTTATCATTCTCCTCTCTGCAGGTGACGGAGGCGTTCGAACTCTACGTTTGTTTCAGTCCTCTGGGGACAAAGTCATCAGCTGTGAGCGGGGTCTCCCGCCTGCTGCGTTGGATCCGCAAGGAAGAGGACCGCCTGTTCATCCTGAGCTCTCCCACATACTGACTGTGAGGGTGAAACCACATCTGCTTCTGGACAGCACAGATACTGGACAGAGGAACCTTCCTTCAGAGGTGTGGAGGGTGCCCATTGGATGGGATTTCCCAGAATCTTCTGCGCTGTGATTGGTAGCTCTACCTCGTCAAGCTCCTCTCATGTCACCGGATGCTTGGGGTGACTGTAATGATAACTGATTTCCGTTATTTCTCCTCTAAATATATACCTGTTTTTAGGAAAAGGTTGGTTTGATGTATAGAAGAAGGAATGGCACGGGGGGGCTTTGGAACCTGTAAACTCAGTATGTGCAACCAATGCCGGGGCAGAAAGGCCCCTCTCCATGAGCTGTTATTTGTTTCAGGATAGGTTAGAGGTCCTTCTCTTTTTGTACTCCCACCAAAGCAACTGCCTCATCCCCTACCTCTCAGGACGGTCCTGTGTGCAACTGGGGAAAAATGGGTAATTGCACGCAATAGGTTATGGGTGAGACCACCAGAAAAATTGCAAATACAATCTGAATTTCTTCTGTGTGCAGACCAAAACATTTGAGGGGGTTACTAAAGCTGGAGAGTGAAAAATCTAAAGCATCTCCATAAAAAAACCAATCCGCTTCCAGGTTCTATTGTCAAAGTTTAAAGTGATACTAAAGGATCGTTTTTTTTTTTTTTTTTTTTTTTAAATAACAAACATGTCATACTTACCGTGTTTTCCCAAAAATAAGCCCGGGTTTTATATTAATTTTTGCAACTAAAAACACACTAGGGCTTATTTTCGGGGTAGGGCTTGCAATTTAATCCCCAATGTGCACAGCGTAAAAGTGCTTGCAAACTGCCAGAATCCTCGCCACCACAGTAGAATATAATGCAAAGGGTATGTGTCTCTGCACTCTAACCATGTCACATACCTTCCCACAGCGCCGCTCGGCGCTTCCGTGACCCACCAGATTGTTCTTCCCTGGCACAAGCACGGCAGAGGAAGGGGGGCCCAAGATCCCCCGATGACAGCTGGCAGAAGAGGAGGGCAGTGGGGATCAGCTGAGTTCGGCCTGGCACTTCCATGACCCACCTGCGCTCTCTTACCCACTCTGAGCTTTTGCAGAGGGAGGAGGGCCCGAGATCCTCCGGTGATAGCTGGCAAAAGAGGAGAGCAGCAGGGATCAGCTGAGCGCGGCCCGGCACTTCCGTGACCGGTCTGAGGTCTTCTAGCCGCTCTGAGCCTTGTAGAGGGGGGGCTGAATTCCCCTGCTGACAGCTGGGGGAAGGGGAGGACTCCAGCAGCAATAGAGAGGACTCCAGCAGTCCACAACCAGCCTAAACTAGGGCTTATTTTCGGGGTAGGGCTTATATTGCAGCCCGTCTTGAAAATCAGAGTAGGTCTTATTTTCGGGGTAGGTCTTACTTTCGGGGAAACACGGTACCTCTACTGTACAGCTCATTTTGCACAGAGTGGCCTCCGAACATTAATTTCTGGGGTCCCTCGGCGGCTCTTGCAGCTCCTCCCTGCATTACATAACCCCCTTGGAGAAGCGCCCTCCCGAGGGGGTTACCTTGCGGGTGCGCTCCTGAGTCCAGTATTCAGGGTCCATAGAGGCCGATTGCAGGACTCGGCTCCGGCGTCCACGTCATTGGATTTGATTGATAGCAGCGGGAAACAATGGCGGCACTGCTATCATTCTATCCAATCAAGAGCCGGGACCCCGCGGAGAGAGGGACGGTGGGGACGCGCCGACGGAAATTTGGGGCTCAGGTAAGTAACGAGGGGAGCTAGGGCGCTAAGTGTTTTTTTTTTACCTTAATGCATAGGATGTATTAAGGTGAAAAAACACGTACCTTTACGACCCCCTTTGAGGCCCCTTTCACACTGAGGAGTTTTTCAGGCGCTACATCGCTAAAAATAGCGCCTAAAAAAAGCGAGTCCTTTCACTCCAGTATGAAAGCCCTCCGGCTTTCACACTGGAGCGGTGCACTAGCAGGACGGTTAAAAAAAGTCCTGCTAGCAGCATCTTTGGAGCGGTTTATTCACCGCTCCTACCCATTGAAATCAATGGGGCAGCACGGCTATACCGCCGGCAAAGAGCCGATGCAGCGGCGCTTTTTTACAGGCGGTTTAAACCCTTTTAGCTTAGCACCACTAAAACGACGGTAAAGCCGCGCTAAATATAGTGCTGCTTTACCGCCGACGCCCACACCGCCCCAGTGTGAAAGGGGCCTAATTGAACAAGCGGAAGTTAGAAGCTGATTGGCTACCATGCACAGCTGCATCAGATTCTGAGTGCTCCAGTTTTAGTAAATCAACCTCCGATTTGTCTGCGATAACATTGTAATTCTGGTGTAACGACATAGTCGGCGACCCATCGCAGTTTGCTACGGAAGTGACGTTCCGTCGCCGCCATCTTGCTACACCCCACACTCGTCCATAGTAGGGGGGAAATCGGACATGTTACACCCACCGGAGTTTTGCATTTTAGACGTATTTATAACAGTAAGGCAGGGCTTGACAAATTTGCTTGGAATCTAGGAGCCAGCTAAAAAAGTTAGGAGCCAGGTTTTTTTTTTTAACGACAACGACTGACAGGTGGCACTGGGCACCGTAGGACGTCCTCCCAGAACCTTGCTCCTGCGCACCCCCTGGGGCACGCATTTGGAAACATCCGTGACCGCCAGGTCCCGAGGACCCAGCGCATCGCGGTAAACGGCCGCCGATAGTGGCCGTTTACCACGTGATCGCTCTGTCAAATGACGGTGAGATCACATGTACACAAACCGGCGTCACGTCATGACGCCTGTTCCTCCCTCCCCTCTCTGTATCGATCGGTACAGTGAGAGGGGAGAAGCTGAGAGGGGGAGAGATGGGACCATCGCTGTGGGCTGGATGTGTAGTGCCCACAGCGCTGGTCAGTGACAGCTACACTGCCAGCACTGTGCAATACTCTGCCAGCACTGTGCAATACTCTGCCAATACTCTGCCAATAAATTTTAATAGGAACAAAGAATTTTTTTTTTTTTTTTTTTAACCGAATTTTCAGTATTCAGTGATTAAATACCACCAAAAGAAAGCTCTATTTGTGTGAAAAAAAGGACAAAAAATTAATTTGGGTACAGTGTTGCATGACTGAGAAATTGTCATTCAAAGTGTGAGAGCACTGAAAGCTGAAAAGTGCCCAGTGGTTAACATTGCATTAGCATTGTTAGATGTGTTGCAATACCAACGACCACCACAAGATGGCGCCATATTACAGAAGTATTTCAGAAGGCCGCAAAGCCGTGGCCTAAATTTCTGGCCGGCGCGGCCCGATGCAATCGCACGACGGGGGTTGGTGTCCACAGGTTGACGGGGTACCGCAGCTGTGTTGCCCCAGGTGCCAGGACCCCAATTCTAGTCACAATTGCGCCCGGGCGACCGGGGTTTGTCGAGCCCTGCAGTAAAGTGAGTTTCTATAGTGAAATACAGTACTTAGAACTAAGTGTATCCTTAGTGTGGACGAGAGTCGGGTGTAGCAAGATGGTGGCGACGGAGCGTCACTTCCGTAGCAAACTGCGATTGGTCGCCGAATATGTCGTTACACCGGCATAGCACACAGTCATGTGACAGGAAATGATTTAATACATTCAGAGCAAATAAATTCATATCAAAGCAATACAATATTATTAATATCTCTAATAATAATAACTGATGTCATGGCAGCTGCACGGAGGGAACACACAGCCCAATCTTGACTAACTGAAGGACTGTTAGCTGCTGAGGAACTGCAAGTCTCAGGATAACCAGCGGAACTATATTAACCAAAGCCATTTATGACTTTACAGTGTCTATTTATAATTATAGAGGGTCCGTCAGGATGAAAATACGGGAGCTGCTGCTGCTGACTTGTTTTAGGGGAAGGCTCCAAGGCCGTCCATCTTCCTTTTTTCTTTTCTTGCGAGTTACGAGTCCTGACCTCGAACAAGCATGCGGAGACTCTAAATAGTGAGGTGAGGCTGAAGATGACGGCCTCGCCTCACTGTTTAGTGTCCGTTCCCATATTTTCTGTCCTGGCCAGTTCCTTTTCCGTGATTTCTGTATTTATTCTATAGAACCTTTGTACAAAATAAATGAAACATTTTTGACGATTTTCCAACAATCGGAGGGAAGAGGGTCTCCTCGTCGTCCGGTCGCCTGGCAATAAATTCTCTAATGCTGCCCGTGATTTTTTTTTTTTTAAATGTAATGTTTCATTTATGAAAAAATAAATATATAAAACCCTGCGCTACTCCTTATAAAATACCTCTTACCACAGTGCTATGGACATACTAATACAGTTGTGCTCAAAAGTTTTCCTCCCCTTGGATAATTAGAATTTTTTTTTATTTTTTATTAACCACTTCATTACCGCCTTATAGTCATATGACGCCCACAAGGTAGATCTACCATCCTGGGTTGGCGTCATATGACGTCCTCGCATTCCCGGCTGCCTGGGGGGCGCGCGCGCGCCTGCGGCATCGCTCGGGACCCGGTGCGAGTGCCCGGCGGCCGCGATGTCCGCCGGGCACCCGCGATTGCCCGTTAAAACAACGGGACCGAGCGGGACCGTGGAGCTGTGTGTGTAAACACACAGCTCCACGTCCTGTCAGCGGGGAGGAGACCGATCATGTGATCCCAGTACGGAGGAACACATGATCGGTCTTCTCCCCTTGAGTCCCCCTCCCCCCACAGTTAGAATCACTCCTATAGGGGCACACATTAACCCCTGCAGCGCCCCCTAGTGTTAACCCCTTCCCTGCCAGTCACATTTACACAGTAATCATTGCAATTTTATAGCAACGATCGCCGTGTAAATGTGAATGGTTCCAAAAATGTGTCAAAAGTGTCCGAAGTGTCCGCCGCAATGTCGCAGTCACGAAAAAAAAAAAAATCGCAGATCGCCGCCATTACTAGTAAAAAAAAAAAAATTCAATAAATCTATCCCCTATTTTGTAGACGCTATAACTTTTGCGCAAACCGATCAATATACACTTATTGCGATTTTTTTTTTTACCAAAAATATGTAGAAGAATACGTATCGGCCTAAACTGAGGAAAAAAATATTTTTTTTTTAAAAAAATGGGATATTTATTATAGCAAAAAGTAAAAAAATATTGTGTTTTTTTTCAAAATTGTCGCTCTTCTTTTGTTTATAGCGCAAAAAATAAAAACCGCAGGGGCGATCAAATATCACCAAAAGAAAGCTCTATTTGTGGGAAAAAAATTTTGTTTGGGTGTAACGTCGCACGACCGCGCAATTGTTAGTTAAAGCGACGCAGTGCCGAATCGCAAAAAGTGCTCTGGTAAGGAAGGGTGTTTAAAAGCCCTGTATTGAAGTGGTTAATTATAAATATAAATAAAATAATCTTTACTAAAAACAATTAATTATCTTTATGCAGTGGGCAAAATTATTATTTGATCCCCTACAGATTGTGTAAGTTTGTCCACTTAAAAAGAAATGAAGGGTCTATAATTTTTATGATAGGTGTATTTTCTATTATAGAGACAGAATATCAACCAAAAATCCAGAAAAAAACACGATACAAATGTTATAAATGGAGTTGCAGTTCAGTGAGTAAAATAAGTATTTGATCCCCTACCAACCAACAATTAGGCTACTTTCACACTGGGGCGTTGGGAGCGCTGGCGGTAAAGCGGCGCTATATTTAGCGCCGCTTTACCGTCGTTTTAGCGGCGCATTTCGGCCGCTAGCGGGGTGGTTTTACCCCCGCGAGCGGCTGAAAAAGGGTTAATGCCGCCCGCAAACCGCCGCTGCAGCGGCGTTTTGCGTGCAGGTTCGGAGCACTGCCCCATTGTTTTTAATGGGAACGGGCGCTATAGGAGCGGTAAATATACCGCTCCTACAGCGAGCCAAAGATACGGCTTGCAGGACATTTTCCAGCGTCCTGCAAGCGGAGGGCTTTCACACTGAAGACACAGCAACAGCTGTTTCGGGTCGGTTTGCAGGCGCTATTTTTAGCGCAATAGCGCCTGCAAACCGCCCCAGTGTGAAAGGGGCCTAATTGTGGCTCCCACAGACTGGCTCCAGTAGGGGCTCATGTGGTACACAGATTGGTCCTGTCAATGTAAGAAGGTTCTCCTAAGGACAACTCGTTATGTGTATAAAAGACTCCTGTCCACAGAATCTCTTCTATTCAATCCTCCCCATCATGGGGGAGACCAGAGAGCTGTCAGAGGACGTCGGGGAGAAGATTGTAGACCTGCACAAGGCTGGAATGGGCTACAAGACCATCAGCAAGAAGCTTGGTGAGGGAACCATTGTTGGAGCGATTATTGGCAAATGGAAAAAAATACAAAATAACCATCAATGGTCCTCAGTCTGGAGCTCCATGTAAGATTTCACCTCATGGGGTGAGGATGGTCATGAGAAAAGTGAGGGATCCGCCCAGAACTACACGGGAGGAGGAGCTTGTGAAGGATCTCAAGGCCGTTGAGTCCACAGTCACCAAACAAACCATTGGTAACACAATACGCCACCATGGATTGAGATCCTGCAGCGCCCGCAAGGTCCCCCTCCTCAGGAAGACACATGTACAGGTCCTCCTCCTCAGGAAGACACATGTACAGCCCCTTCTGAAGTTTGCCAATGAAGATCTAAATGATTCAGAGAAGGATTGGGAGAAAGTGCTGTGCTCAGATGAGACCAAAATTGAGCTCTTTGGCATTAACTCGACTCGCCGTGTTTGGAGGAAGAAAAATGCTGACTATGACCCCAAGAACACCATCCCTACAGTCCAGCACGGAGGAGGAAACATGAAGCTTTGGGGCTGTTTCTCTGCTAAAGGTTCAGGCCGACTTTGCCGCATTGAGGGGCCAATGGACGGGGCCATGTATTGTAAAATCTTTGAGGAGAACCTTCTTCCCTGAGCCAGAACACTGAAGATGGGTCATGGATGGGTCTTCCAGCATGACAATGACCCAAAACATACCACCAAGGCAACAAAGGAGTGGCTCAAGAAGAAGCACATTAAGGTCATGGAGTGGCCTAGCCAGTCTCCAGACCTTAATCCTATAGAAAATTTATGGAGGGAGCTGAAACTTCGAGTTGCCAAGAGACAAGTCAAGAATCCTTAAGGATTTGGAGAAGATCTGTAGAGAAGAGAGGACCAAAATCCCTCCTGAGATGTGCAAACCTGATCACCACCTACAAGAAACGTCTGACCTCTGTGCTGCCAACAAGGGTTTCTCCACCAACTACTAAGTCGTGTTTTGCTTGGGGATCAAATATTTATTTTATTCACTGAACTGCAACTTAAATTATAGCATTTTTTTATGTGTTTTTTTTTTGTTGGTTGATATTCTGTCTCAATCCTGTAAAAAAAAAAAAAAAACTATGATAAAAAATTATAATTAATAATTGACCATTTCTTTGTAAGTGGGCAAACAAAATCTGCAGGGGATAAAATAATTTTTCCCCCCACTTTACCCATTTACCGTATATACTCGAGTATAAGCCGAGTTTTTCAGCACATTTTTTTTTGTGCTGAAAGTG
This sequence comes from Lithobates sylvaticus, assembly GCA_028564925.1. Classification (NCBI taxonomy): domain Eukaryota; kingdom Metazoa; phylum Chordata; class Amphibia; order Anura; family Ranidae; genus Lithobates; species Lithobates sylvaticus. The sequence goes on along the minus strand of CM053032.1, from coordinate 11,375,530 downwards.
CCCCCCTCGGCTTATATTGGAGTCAAGCACTTTTCTGCAGCAGAGAATGACATTTTTTCCGACCAAATTTGGGGCCCCGTATCTCTTGGCCACTTGGTGCTAGGAACCCCAAATTTGGTGTGCAAACCCAGTGGAAATAGCACTATAAAATCCAAAGATGGGGTTCCTAGCACCAAGTGACGGGGCCCCAAAGTCAGTCAACTGTGTCCATCTGCAGCAATGTCATTTCGGGACCCTTTGGGTCCAGAGACCCCAAATTTTGGCTGCAGCTAGGGGGGCATCTAGGAACCCTTAAAGGGATGTTCCGGGGGAAAAAAAAAATTAAAAGCCAGCAGCTACACATACTGCAGCTGCTGGCTTTTAATAAATGGACACTTACCTGTCCTGCAGTCTCTCGATGTCGGCACCGCAGCTGATGTCTCCATCAGCTGTCAGGTGCTGCCGCCGCCATTGCAGGTAAGGTAACCCGGCAGTGTATACATATAAAATATAGCGCTCACAACCATTGAAGTATAAAAAACAATTAAATAATATAATAATAATTATTGACAAAATAAAGTCCAAACACAAATATAAAAGTGACTCTAGGTGCTTCAATCCCAAGGGAACAAACATGCAGAAATATTGCAGATGTATTCAGGTGCAAAACACCCCCTCATGTATCCTCACTCACCAGATCATAATGACCCCCAGCTTTTCAGTCTGGTGGGTCGCTTTAAGCTTTGTATTGGTGTCCAGGGCCAATGGAGCAGTCAAATCTTCAGATCCAATGATTTTTAAATGAAGTTGCTCAGCAAAACGAACGGATACCCAAAAATGAGGAAAGAAATGGAACTAATAGTAAGGTACCGTTTAATAAAGGTTTAATGGAAAGGGGAATGGGTACTTACAAAAAGTACGATCAGACAAGCATCAAACATGGAGCAGTGTAAAAAAACGCTGTTCCTGGCGTCCGTTCCACGGGACCGGAAGTGACGTCAGTAATACCGGAAATTGCGTCGACGTTTCACCCTCCCACAGGGCGTCTTCACGCCGGGAACCCTACTGCGCATGCGCGAAGCCCCGCTTCTCTCTCCTATTAGCCCGGTGGCCAAGGGAGAAGGAGAGAGCCCCGCGGTGACGTCACGGCCGTTGCCGGACTTCCGGAAGTGGGAAAGGATACCTGTCAAAGACATGGGCACAGTGAGGCTGCAAATGGACACAGTGAGGCTGCAAATGGGCACAGTGAGGCTACAAATGGGCACAGTGAGGCTGCAAATGGGCACAGTGAGGCTACAAATGGGCACAGTGAGGCTGCAAATGGGCACAGTGAGGCTGCAAATGGGCATTGTTGACCCTCTTTTCCACTTACAGTAGCTGCGCATTTCTCACCCTAGGCTTATACTCGAGTCAATACGTTTTCCCAGTTTTTCGAGTATATACGGTACTCGGTGTAACATCATCTTTCACATTATACAAAATAATTGGGCTAACTTTACAGGTTTTTCTTTTTTCTTTTTAATGCATTAAAGTGTATTTTTTTGTTCCAAAAAAATTGCACTTGAAAGACTGCTGCGCAAAAACAGTGTGACATAAAATATTGCAATGACCGCTGTTTTATTCTGTAGGGTCTCTGCTAAAAAAAAAAAAAAAAAGATTATATATATATATATATATATATATATATATATATATATATATATAAAAAATGATTTTTTATATATATATATATATATTTATGTTACAGAAATTTACATGGCAGAGGGGGGCTCCCCAGAATGCTAGAAACAAGGAACCCAACCGGTTTGACCGGTCAAGCCGGCTGCATCAGAGGTATACTAATTATACATACAAGTATGTTTTCATGGCAGGAGGAATGAAGCTTTTTGTTCACCTTAAATAATCAAAGTGAACAAACTCATTCCCCTGCGGGAGGTTTGCAGTTTCACGTCCTTCACTGTCCAGTTTCATACTGAGAAGACACAATGGACTCACAGTAATTGCCTCCTTGGCTTTGGGAATTGAATGGCCACGCTGTTCCATTGTCTACCTGGTAGATATAAAAAAAAAAGCCAATAGTGTAGTATGTTAAAACAAGAATGGTTTTATTAATACAAGATAAGGTAAAATGCAGTTACAAATGGGAGCTGAATGGGAAGCTTGGGACAGAACAGCCTTAAGGCCCGTACACACGATTGGACTTTTTGACAACCAACATGCAAATTAGCTGTTTTGGACCAACATCCGACCATGTGTACGCTCCATCGGACCAACTTTTTCCAGGTTTCATCGGACTTTTGTTGGCTGTGCGAACGGACCAACTTTCTGCCAACAAAAGTCCGAAGGACCAAAGTCCGACCGTGTGTACACAAAACCAACGGACTTTTGTACAAACCAATGCAGAACCAATGCAAAAGATCAGACAACAATACAGAAGTTGACCAAAGGTGGCGGTAAAGAGCAGAAAAACCAAGTGATTTGGTGAAAGTTGGCTAAAAAAGTCCTGCCATGTGTATGCAATACCAACTTGGGGCCAACGCCCTTTGGACAAAAATCCACGGGAAAGTTGGTCCACGGTCCGATCGTGTGTATGAGGCTTTAGGCCAGCCATAGACAGTGCAAATTTCTTTCCTGCAGCCACGGGTTGCAGGAAAGATCAACCGTTGGACAACCCTCCCAGAACTAGCTAGTCTTTCGGATATAGAGCAGTAATGAGGTGGTTAAGCTGGTCCTAGATAGAAAGAATTTCAAACAAGAACCCTTAGGAAAAAAAATCGTATGAAAATTCGAAGAACATTCCCAGAACATTTGTTTGTCCTTCAGAAGATTTCATTGACTTTCAACATTTGATTTTGTAATGAATGGACTTTCCTGAACGAAAACCAAGTCCGCTGTTGGAAATTCATTGTTGGAGAAAAAAAATTTTCATGCTGCTCCTCAAATTTTCTCGTCAATGTGGCCAAAATTAAACATCGTTTGGACTCCACTAATGATTAGAAAAATTAAAACATTTGCTTAGAACCTTCTTTACCCAAGAATTTTTCTTTGAAATTTCACCCATCTATGGCCAGATTTACAGGCAGTCTAAAATCCTCCGGTGTAGAGCTCCACCCTGGCCAGAAGGAGCGGCGAGAGCCTCTGATGGTAGAAGAAGCCACAGTGCACACGAGGGAAGCTGAGGCTGGGTGCCGTCAAACAAGGTCCCGTCCATCAAAGCAACATCACACTAGCAGCTAGTGCCCTGCGGGGGACGCATTTCTGGGAAATCATCCCTTTCATCAGCCTCAGGTGGTGGACAGGACCTTGTTTGACGGCACCCGTGGCCATTCGAAAATCCTCCGGAGTAGAGCTCAACCCTGGCCAGAGGGAGTGGTGAGGGACACTGATGGTAGAAGAAGCTGCAGTGCGCACAAGGGGAGCCGAGGCTGGGAGCCATCAAACAAGGTCCCATCCAATGCCTGAGGGTCTGTGCCCATTATGAGGGGTTCCCACCATCCCTGTGCAGAGTTCCCGGGTCTGTACACCGGCTGTGCCCATTATGAGGGGTTCCCACCATCCCTGTGCTGAGTTCCCGGGTCTGTACACCCGCTGTGCCCATTATGAGGGGTTCCCACCATCCCTGTGCTGAGTTCCCAGGGTCTGTACACCCGCTGTGCCCATTATGAGAGGTTCCCACCATCCCTGTGCTGTGCTGACTTCCTCTGATTGGTGAACAAACACCAGTCATGTTTCTGTTAATTTGTAAGCATAGAAATTCCCATAGGGTTCCCACCATCCCTTTGCTTAGTTCCTGGGATTTCTAACTTTTAGGTTTGTTAACTTTTCGCAACAATTACGAATTTTCGTTATGATGAATTTATCATTATGAGGGGTTCCCACCATCCCTGTGCGGAGTTCCGGGGTCTGTATAACGGCTGTGCCCATTATGAGGGGTTCCCACCATCCCTGTGCTGAGTTCCGGGGTCTGTATACCTGCTGTGCCCATTATGAGGGGTTCCCACCATCCCTGTGCTGAGTTCCGGGGTCTGTACACCTGCTGTGCCCATTATGAGGGGTTCCCAACATCCCTGTGCTGAGTTCGGGGGTCTGTACACCCGCTGTGCCCATTATGAGGGGTTCCCACCATCCCAGTGCTGTGCTGACTTCCTCTGATTTGTGAACAAAACACCAGTCATGTTTCTGTTAATTTGGATCCGAAATTCGTTAACGAAATTTGTAAGCATAGAAATTCCCATAGGGTTCCCACCATCCCTTTGCTTAGTTCCTGGGATTTCTAACTTTTAGGTTCGTTAACTCTTCGCAACAATTACGAATTTTCATTATGATGAATTTATCATTATGAGGGGTTCCCACCATCCCTGTGCTGTACTGACTTCCTGGGTCTTTAACTTTTAGGTTTGTTAACTTTTCGTAACAATTACGAATTTTCGTTATGGATTTGGATCCAAAATTCGTAAACGAAATTTCGTATTTCGTACGGAATTCGTAGGCATAAAAATTTGTATTTCGGATTCGTACGAATTTCCGGAAAATGGCACAAAACTAATCGCACATGTCTAGAAAGGGATAATTAAGGTTCTAGTAGAAGGCACATGTGTACAAAGTTGTTGAAATGATACATTGTAATTACCGGCAAAAGGAGGTATGAAAAATTTTAAAACATTAGAACATAAAGTCATTACAGTATTGAAGCATTAAAACATTAGAGCATTGAGAGCCATTGGGAAACCATTAAAAAATTAAAAAACCATTAGGAGCTGAAAAATGATTATTATTCTTTTAAAAGTGTTACTAAAACATACTCAAAAGGTATTAGAGCAGTGAACCATTAAAACCGTAAGCCATTAGCTCTACTTGCTACCAGTGATGTAAGTAACTCAGTTAAAATAAACGCAGTTACTTTAGAGGGTAACGAGTAATCTAACTGATTACTTTTCCCCTCATGGTAACTCAGTTCCCATTACTTGGGCGGCGTTACCCCAATTACATCTACCGCCACTAGATGGCAGTAGTGTAATTCCGGTGTCCTGCCGAAAAAGTTCCCCCGCCGGATAAGGACCCCCTGTACTGCGTAGGCGCAGCGCTTGCGCAGTGCGATGGACTACGGAGCTTCCGAAAATTGACGAACCTAAACAGCTCTGAGTGAACTCTACACCGCGCAGGCGCAGTTAACATGTAATTGTACAAGGCGATGCCATACGCTCCCGATGTTCGTGCTACTCTGCAAGGGGCGTCTATCGTGTAACTAAGGGGCGGGTCTAGTATTACTGTAACCAAGGGGCGCATTTATTATTATTGTTACATATCGAGCTCTGCCCATTAATTTAACATTCGCCCTCTTCTATAGCCATCCACCCCTTACACAATATAATAATAATAGACCCGCCCCTTGCACGATATAATAATAATAGACCCGCCCCTTACACGATATAATAATAATAGACCCGCCCCTTACACGATATAATAATAATAATAGACCCGCCCCTTACACTATATAATAATAATAGACCCGCCCCTTACACGATATAATAATAATAGACCCGCCCCTTACACGATATAATAATAATAATAGACCCGCCCCTTGCTTACACGCTATAACAGATCTGCCCCTTGGTTAGAGTAATAATAGAGCAGCCCCTTGGTTACACCATATATAACAATAATAATAAATGCGCCCCTTGGTTACAGTAATACTAGACCCGCCCCTTAGTTACACGTATAGAATATTAAAAAAAAAAGTCAGTTACTTTGCTGAGTAACTAATTACTTTTCCAATGTAGTAACTGAGTTACTAACGCAATTACTTTTTGGGAGAAGTAATTTGTAACTTAACTAATTACTTTTTTAAAGTAAGATGACCAACACTGCTTGCTATAGTGGGTTCACAAAACACAGTCACGAACGGATTTTCCGTCGGAAAAATCTTGGATGGTTTTTCCGACGGAATTCCTCTCAAGCTTGTCTTGCACACGCACGGCCACACCAAAGTTCGCTGAACGTTCGACCGCCAAGAACGCGGTGACGTACAACACTACGAAGAGCCGAAAAAAATTAAGTTCCATTCTTCCGAGCATGCGCCAAATTGTTTCCGAGCATGCGTAGGAATTTTGCGCGTCGGAATTGCTACAGACGATCGGAACTTTTTCCAAACGAAAAATAGAGAACCTGCTCTCAATCTTTTGCTGGCGGGAATTCGGACAGCAAAAGTCCGATGGAGCCTATACACACGGTCGCATTTTCCGACCAAAAGCTCACATCGGTCATTTTCTGCCCGAATTTCCGATCGTGTGTATGTACGGGGCATTATAGTTTTTAGAGTTTAACCACCTCAATACCGGGCATTTTCACCCTCTTCCTGCCCAAGCCATTTTTCAGCGCTGTCGCACTTTGAATAACAATTACGCGGTCATACAAACACTGTACCCAGATGAAATTGTTATAAGTTTTCCCCCACAAATAGAGCTTTCTTTTGGTGGAATTTGATCACCTCTGCGGTTTTTATTTTTTGCGCTATAAACAAAAGAAGAGCGACAAGTTTAAAAAAAAAAACACAATATTTTTTACTTTTTGCTATAATAAATATCGAATTTTTTTTATTTTTTTTTTTTCCTCAGTTCAGGCCGATATGTATTCTTCTACATATTTTTGGTAAAACAAATAAATAAATCGCAATAAGCGTATATTAAATGGTTTGCGCAAAAGTTATAGCGTCTACAAAATAGGGAATAGATTTATAGCATTTTTATAATTTTTTTTTTTTTTTTACTACCCTGTTTCCACCGAAAATAAGACCTAGCGCGATTGTCGGTGATGGCTGCAATATAAGCCATACCCCCCAAAATAAGCCCTACCCTGAAAATAAGACCTACAAGGACTTTAACTAGGGCTTATTTGTGGGGTAGGGCTTATATTGGAGCCATCACCGACAATCACGCTAGGTCTTATTTTCGGGGAAACAGGGTAGTAATGCCAGCGATCTGCGATTTTTAAACGGGACTGCGATATTGCGGCCGACACATCGGACACTTTTGACACATTTTTGGGACCATTTACATTTATAAAGTGATCCATGCTATAAAAATGCATTGATTACTGTATAAATGTGTCTGGCAGGGAAGGGGTTAACACTAGGGGGGTGATCAAGGGGTTAATATTTTCCTAGGGAGTGATTCTAACTGTGGGGGGGGGGGAGGGGATTCACAAGGGGAGGAGACAGATCGGTGTTCCTCTGTACTGGGAACACACCGTCGGTGTCCTCTCCTCTGACAGGATCGTGGATCTGTGTTTACACACACAGATTGGCACAGATTGGGCATAAATTGCACATGTGGATGGCCATGGGGTACATACCTGGCCATCCACATGTTGCTCCCTTCCATGGTGGTCCTGGCGGCTCTCCTGGTGGTCTAGTGTAGGGCATCTGAGCATGTGCAAATTATGCCCAATCTGTGCCAGTGCCCACAAATGGTCATTGACTGGCACCATTATATAATATATGATGCCCAGCAATGCCACCCATCAGTGACATGAGTGCCACCAATCAGTGCCACCCATCAGTGCCCACCTATCAGTGCCACCCATAAGTACCCATCAGTGCCACCCTTAAGTACCCATCAGTGCCGCCTATGAGTGCCCATCAGTGCCACCCATAAGTACCCATCAGTGCTGCCTATGAGTGCCCATCAGTGCCACCCATAAATACCCATCAGTGCCGCCTATGAGTGCCCAGTGCCACCTATCAGTGCCCATCATCAGTGCCCATCATCAGTGCCATCTCATTGGTGCCCATCAGTGCAGCATTATCAGTGCCCGTCATTGAAGAAGAAAACTTACTTTTTTACAAAAAAAAATTAACAGAAACAAAAGAAAAACATGTTCTTTTTCAAAATTTTCGGTCTTTTTTTTATTTGTTGCGCAAAAAATAAAAATCTGCAGAGGTGATCAAATACCACCAAAATAAATCTCTATTTGTGGGAACAAAATGATAAAAAATTTAGTTTGGGTACAGTGTTGTATGACCGCGCAAATGTCATTCAAATTGCGACAGCGCTGGAAGCTGAAAATTGGCCTGGGCAGGAAGGTGTACAAGTCCCCCCCCCCCCGGCACTGAAGTGGTTAATGAACAAATCAGAAACAAAAACAAACGTTTCCATTGGGCAGATCTCTAATCTCTGTTCAGCAACACATATAGGAATATTCAGAGGGGCTGTTTGGGAAGATTTTATCGTGTTTAGTGGCGACTTTATCTAATAACTCACCTTAGTACTGATTTTACTAGTTCAAAAAAAAAAGTCAGGCGGGGGTTAAACGGATGAAGTTTGTGGTTGTACCCTATGAGTGTGTTATGATGGAATGACCACTAGGTGTCGCTGTTAGTCCCCTCCGCAGTGGACAGGACATACAGTTCTACAGGGAGTTCAGGAGGACACAAGTCAGAGCAACAATATCTGATATCACTAAATGTATTACACAACAATTACTACTCATTATAGGCACTTTTTGTTTACGAGTTTAAATCCATATTTTTTGCTAGAAAATTACTTAGAATGGTGCAATTTTTTTATGTCACACAGTATTTTTGCGCAGCGGTTTTTCAAACGCAATTTGTTTTGGAAAAAATACACTTTATTGAATAAAAAAATAAAAAATAAAAAAAAAAAGAAAAAAACACACTACAACATATACCCCGATTTTTTTGTAAAATATGAAAGATAATTTTATGCTGAGTTATTAGATACCCAACATGTCACGCTTCAAAGTTGCGCACGCTCGTGGAATGGCGGAAAACTATGATGCCTAAAAAATCTTACATATGCATTCATGTCTGTGCGTGAGCGCAAAGGGATTTGCTTTAAATTTTTTCTTATGTATTTTATTGTTACATTGTCATTTAAATTTTTTATTTTTTTTTATCACTTTTATTCCTATTACAAAAAATGTAAATATCCCTTGTAATAGAAATATGGGATGACAGGTCCTCTTTATGGAGAAAAAGACCCCAAATTCCTCCTCTACCTTCAACCACTTGAAGATCAGGCTTTTTCTAGCACTGTAAAAAAAATAAAAAAAAAATAAAAAAAAACACACACCACAACATATACCCCAATTTTTTTTATTTATTTTTTTGTAAAATGTGAAAGATAATTTTATGCTGAGTTATTAGATACCCAACATGTCAATTGCGCACGCTCGTGGAAATGTAAATATCCCTTGTAATAGAAATAACGGATGACAGGTCCTCTTTATGGAGAGTTTAAGTCCGTATTTTTTGCTAGAAAATTACTTAGAATGGTGCAATTTTTCATGTCACACGGTATTTGTGCAGCGGTTTTTTTCAAACGCAATTTGTTTTGGAAAAAATACACTTTAATGAATAAAAAAAAAACAAAAAAAAAAAAAAAAAAAAAACACACCACAACATTTTTTTTTTAAAATATTAAAGATAATTTTATGCTGAGTTATTAGATACCCAACATGTCACGCTTCAAAATTGCGCACGCTCGTGGAATGGCGAAAAACTACGATGCCTAAAAAATCTTACATATGCATTCATGTCTGTGCGTGAGCGCGAAGGGATTTGCTTTAAATTTTTTCTTATGTATTTTATTGTTACATTGTCATTTAATTTTTTTTTTTTTTTTTTTATCACTTTTATTCCTATTACAAAAAATGTAAATATCCCTTGTAATAGAAATATGGGATGACAGGTCCTCTTTATGGAGAAAAAAAGGAAAATTTATTATCAAATACTTACCGTAATTTTCCTTTCCTGATGGACTCCATGGCAGCCTACGTGTGGGTTAACCCCGCCTCCTCTCCAATGCTATAGGACCCCATTCAAATAAAAGAGAGCTCACCGCTAGGTACTGTGTTCCGTAACTAGCCTACTCAATGACTGATGGGTGGGAACTCCGTCTGCCATGGAGTCCATCAGGAAAGGAAAATTACGGTAAGTATTTGATAATAAATTTTCCTTTTTCCTGACAGACTCCATGGCAGCCTACGTGTGGGAAATAACTAGCCAATCCACACGGGTGGGTATGCTGAACAGCAATAAATTCCAATTTGACCCGTCAGCCGACACGATCTATTACTGAAGTTTCAAAGAAGACAGCGAAGCATTATGACGATAACATTTTAATAGAAGCCCATGAGGCCGCTTTGTAGATCACGTCTGGAGCCACGTGCTGGGCTGCTGCCCATGAAGCCGCTATATCCCTGGCATAACGTGCCATACTTCTTCCAGAGGGACTAGGCCCCTATTTATAAAAAGGCTGAAGGATGAACCAGATGATCCAAGTCGCAGTTGTTTCTAGTCGAAGCTGGAAATCGCTCACAGTTATACCTTCCGAATTCCGCCTATATCCAGAGAATTAACTTTAGTGGACTTTTGGACCTAAATGTAACTAGGAGAATCCCCCGGCTCTTATAGAACTTGAGGTAATTTCCGGAATTGAGCCAAACATAGGAATAAGGACCACCTGGATTGGAAAGAAGGACAGAAGAGGATCCTCGTAACTTAGGGACACAACTTCCAAGACTCTCCTGGCGAGGGTAATGGCTACAAAAAAAGTGATTTTAATTGAAAAGGTCTCGAGATAGCAAGCGTGGAGGATCCTGTATTACTGAACCCTGACAGTGAGTTGAGGACAAGGGAAAGAACCCAAATGGGGAATCTTGGTCTTCCTTGAGGGCTGAGTTCTAACACCTTATAGAACCACCAGATTAAAAAGGTGAACAACCCGCTGAGCTCCGGAGAAGGCCGACAAGGCTAAGACTTGGATTCTAAAAGAGCTGATGGACAGGGATAAATCTAGGCCCGAACAAATAAATCTGAACCTCTGGATCTCCACCTGAAGAATAAGAGGACGCAACAGACTTGGCCCATCTTCTATCGACCTAATTCGTACTCGTCCTCATAGAGCTCAAAGTGGAAATCACCCTTGAAGTACACCTGAGATGGACAAGGATGCTGGACTGCTCCTTGAGTGTAATACCTCACCAGCTTAAAGTTACCTGGGAAGAGAATATATCTACCCCAGGATTGACTCCCAGAGACATAATCTACTAGAATGATTGCACACGAAGAGACCACTCGTTAGTGACGTAACCAAATGCGTGACAGGAAATCCACTCGGATGTTCTGGACTCTGAGGAAGTATGCCAATGAAACATTGCCTGGACCCAGGACATGATGGGTTTGACCTTCCGGAATAATGTGGTGCTTTGAGAACCTCTATGATTCTTTACATGAGAACGGATAACACAGCGATGAACACCTGATAAAGCCGACTCTCCCTTCCACAGATAGGAGAATGACTGAAAGCACACCAGGCTGCCGGAAGTTCCAAAACGTACTAGCTCAGGCTGGGAAGACTCGTATCCTTGAACAAGGTCCGATGTGCAGCAGACTCCCCAACCGGTACTGCTTGGCATAGGTCATGACATGGGACCAGGGAGTGGCAATCTGAGCCAGTTCTGTGCTGTAGTCACCAGAAGCGGCTGCTCCTCATTATTGATGACATGTGAACCGGTTGACTAATGCCCCTTGATATCCGTTACTTGTATAAACCTGACAAGACGGGGTAAAACTTCTGCAGGGACTGCTTGACTGTAATCTCCCCACTGGAAGAGAGATGGTGCTTTCCACTACAACGAGCTGGGCCCAGAAGAATATCAGCCGGACTGGTTCTAGGTGGCTTTTTCCCAAAGGGCCATCCAAAGTTAGTCACGATGGAGAAACCTATTCCATGCGAACTAGCAGCTGAACTTTGTCCTAAGACAGCAACAGAAGGTCGTTGGAACAGCGATACCGTCTTTTCGTTCCGATGAGGGCCACTATGGCCAGAAGAATCTTTACAAAGAACTCAGATGGAACCGGAGGTATTTGAGAAACTCCTTTGCTACCTGAACATGGAGGTAAGCATCTTTAAGTCGATTGAGAATAGCGAAATCGCCTGAACGTACTTTATAAACTGTTCTCTTATTGTGCCAAGAAGAGGGGAAATATACCCCCTGGAATTTATCGTCCTGGGGACGGCGTAACTATAAGGCCCGTTGAACCGTGACCGAAGACCACCAAGCCAACCGGAGGAACAGATTGACACCAGCTCCATTCACTGCTGAATTCTTGGAGAACTCTTCTGAGTACGCGACTCTGTACTCTGTTCGGGTTTCCATATCTCTAGACATAGCTGCTAGAGCCGGTGCAGGTTTACAAGCCATATTGGCAGAGCCATACGCTTATCCTGAAGTCTTGAAGCATTTCTTCACATGCCCGTCCAGGACACTGCATCTTTTTAAAGAAAGCATAATCGCATCCATAAGGGGAAAGTTTCCCAGACACCTCACCTCTCCTGCCTTGAAAGGATATAGCCTAGAGGTCTTTGCTTGACATAGAAGTTTTCTTGTCCATCTTGCTCCACTCGTCATCATTTCAAACCGTAATGGGCAAAAAGAGAGACAGAGAGAGATTTCCTTTTCCCCGGATGCCTAAAGAACTACTTTGCTTATCCGGGGAGTGGAATGGTCTACCCAAATAAGGGCTTCCACAACTGCTTTGACTCCTGGAGGAACCGGAGAGCGACAAGGCCTTCAACATATTTTTAACCTTCCAACTTGCTGACGAGGAATCCAGAGAAACAGCGTAGGGCTGGGAAGAGCCTGAATCCTTCGGGCCACATCAGCCGGGAAGATATAAAAACAGGCTCCATGTGTGGTATATACTCCACATTCATATTATTCGTCTCCTATTTTTAACCCCGATCGCCTGGGCGTAACACAGATCATATATGGACTTGCCCTCCCGGACTCATGTCCATCATCTTCGGCAGGCTCTGCGATCCAAGCGGCTGACGTGGCAGCAGGTGCAATGATTTAGAGGAGGAATGGCAACATCTCCTCTATACAAAGGAGGAATGGCAACATCTCCTCTAGCCGGAGGAGGAATGGCAACATCTCCTCTAGTCGGAGGAGGAATGGCAACATCTCCTCTAGCCGGAGGAGGAATGGCAACATCTCCTCTAGTCGGAGGAGGAATGGCAACATCTCCTCTAGTCGGAGGAGGAATGGCAACATCTCCTCTAGTCGGAGGAGGAATGGCAACATCTCCTCTAGTCGGCGGAGGAATGGCAACATCTCCTCTAGTCGGCGGAGGAATGGCAACGTCTCCTCTAGTCGGCGGAGGAATGGCAACGTCTCCTCTTATCCGGAGGAGGAAATGGCAACGTCTCCTCTAGTCGGAGGAGGAATGGCAACATCTCCCCTAGTCGGAGGAGGAATGGCAACGTCTCCTCTAGTCGGAGGAGGAATGGCAACGTCTCCTCTAGTCGGAGGAGGAATGGCAACATCTCCCCTAGTCGGAGGAGGAATGGCAACGTCTCCTCTAGTCGGAGGAGGAATGGCAACGTCTCCTCTAGTCGGAGGAGGAATGGCAACGTCTCCTCTAGTCGGAGGAGGAATGGCAACGTCTCCTCTGGTCGGAGGAGGAATGGCAACATCTCCTCTGGTCGGAGGAGGAATGGCAACATCCCCTCTGGTCGGAGGAGGAATGGCAACATCCCCTCTGGTCGGAGGAGGAATGGCAACATCTCCTCTAGTCGGAGGAGGAATGGCAACATCTCCTCTAGTCGGAGGAGGAATGGCAACATCTCCTCTAGTCGGAGGAGGAATGGCAACATCTCCTCTAGTCGGAGGAGGAATGGCAACATCTCCTCTAGTCGGAGGAGGAATGGCAACATCTCCTCTAGTCGGAGGAGGAATGGCAACATCTCCTCTTATCTGAAGGAGGAATGGCAACGTCTCCTCTCGTCGGAGGAGGAATGGCAACGTCTCCTCTAGTCGGAGGAGGAATGGAACATCTCCTCTTGTAAATGTTGTGGCCTGGCAAGGTCTCTGGTATTCTGGACCACCACTTTCAGGGTCCAATCAAGAGGGGCTGAAAAAGATGGGGGGGGGGGGACATCGAATGCAAACCTCAACCCCTTCCCTCACCTGCACGTACCTTGTGCGTGAGGGCTGGCCATATAAAAGCAGTGACCTGTCCATAACCTCAGGACAGGACGTCAACACATGCACGGATGGTCTGCAGTTGACCCGGAAAAAAAAATCACACAAAAACAAGCCAACCCGACAGATCATGAAATCGTCATATGTATATCCATACGTACACACCTGTATACACACACGTTTTTTTTTTTTTTTTTTTAAAGTATATAAAATAATACTAATAATAGCATCCTAAAAGAGTTGCAGCATGGTAATACCAAAAAAAAAAAAACTTTGAATCTGTATATTATAGACATAGATATATACCGAGATTTTTTTTTTTTTTTTTCTTTTTTTTTTTATATATTTTTTTTTTTTTTATATATATATATATATATATATTTTTTATTTTTTATTCTATTATTTAATTTAATTATTTTTATTTCATATGTATACATCCACCTGCATACATATATCTATCAACACACACTTCTCCCCTTTAAGGGGAGAAACCCAGTCCAACTGCAGACCAGGCGGGGGAAAACTGCCGCTCACTGCCTGTGGAATTCCATTCCAACAGGAGATGGCAGATCTTTGAATTCCCCCGCCTGAGTGACGTCACCGCTCTCCCCCACAACGCGCCTGCGCCGTGGGGAACAGCCGAACGGCGCCTGCGCGGCCGCCGGACCATTCGACCCTCCGCGCACGCGCGAGCCAAGCCTCGCTTTCGCGGAGGCCTCGCGCATGCGCAGGACGACACCGGCGGCCGCGACCCGGAAGCGCCACGGCTGCCTGGAACGCAGAAGCGTTCCAGGCGCCAAGAGGAGTAAAACAGAGGTACCGAGAGTACCGGGAAGTACCGGGGGAAAGGAGGGACACACATAACAAGCTTAACAAAGAAAACGGCTGCCATGGAGATAAACATGAGAAATTGCAGACCTTGCCAGCCGTTGAAGCGTCCACCTTCAGGTACACCGAGACCACCTTCCGCCCACTACTGGGATATCCAGTGCCATTGAAAAGATATTCGCCCGCTCGTAGCTGGGCTCCTGGTTGCACCGCATGAAGGGAACGATCAATCCTAAATATTCCGACCGGACGCCAACAGGAACAAACGTGATGTAGGTCCATGAGGAGGACAAAAAAGGAACACAGTACCTAGCGGTGAGCTCTCTTTTATTTGAATGGGGTCCTATAGCATTGGAGAGGAGGCGGGGTTAACCCACACGTAGGCTGCCATGGAGTCTGTCAGGAAAGACCCCAAATTCCTCCTCTACCTTCAACCACTTGAAGATCAGGCTTTTTCTAGCACTGTAAAAAAAATAAAAAAAAAATAAAAAAAAACACACACCACAACATATACCCCAATTTTTTTATATTTATTTTTTTGTAAAATATGAAAGATAATTTTATGCTGAGTTGTTAGATACCCAACATGTCAATTACGCACGCTTGTGGAAATGTAAATATCCCTTGTAATAGAAATAACGGATGACAGGTCCTCTTTATGGAGAGTTTAAGTCCGTATTTTTTGCTAGAAAATTACTTAGAATGGTGCAATTTCACATGTCACACGGTATTTGTGCAGCGGTTTTTTTCAAACGCAATTTGTTTTGGAAAAAATACACTTTAATGAATAAAAAAAAAAAAAAAAAAATATAACACACCACAACATATACCCCAATTTTTTTTTTAAATATGAAAGATAATTTTATGCTGAGTTATTAGATACCCAACATGTCACGCTTCAAAATTGCGCACGCTCGTGGAATGGCGAAAAACAACGATGCCTAAAAAATCTTACATATGCATTCATGTCTGTGCGTGAGTGCAAAGGGATTTGCTTTACATTTTTTCTTATTTGTTTTATTTTTACATTGTCATTTTAATTTTTTTTTTTTTTTTATCACTTTTATTCCTATTACAAGAAATGTAAATATCCCTTGTAATAGAAATAAGGGATGACAGGTCCGGTTCTGCACTCATTTCATTTAGTAAATCTCTTTGCCTTCCAAATCAGGCAAAGAGTACTAAATGAAATTTTTTTTTTTTTTTTTTTTTTTTACTTACCTTGTAATTGAAGACTTCCGGTCTTCTCCCTCTGCGGCGGCGGGGGGGGTCTTGCGTCGATCGTCGTCACGCCGCACTGTCTCCTGGGATCTGGTGTCATTGATCCCAGGAGTCAGTGCGGGCATCTTCCGAAATCTCGCGAGATTTCGGCCACATCTTCCGAAATCTCCCGAGATTTCGGCCGCATCTGCCGAAATCTCGTGAGATCTCGGCAGATGAGCCGTTACTGCGCACGCGCGAGTAACGGCAGTGCATGCTGGGCCATCTAAAGTCCCTGTGGGTGTTTCACATGCCCACAGGCAAGATGGCCCCCAGCACTAAAGAAGAAGACGAGGAACTTCATCGGACGAAAACCGGCGGCGATCGAGATGGAAGATGGAACAGGTGAGTCCCCTAATAAAGGTAAGCACACTTTATATTACATCCTAAAAAAAAAAAATTTTTTTTTCAGAGTGCAGAACCGCTTTAATGGAGAGGCCTGGGGTCAAAAAGGCCCCAAATTCTGCCCTTACCTTTAACCACTTGAAGATCGGGCTTTTTCTAGCACTTTTTATTTACAAGTTTAAATCCGTATTTTTTGCTAGAAAATTACTTAGAATGGTGCAATTTTTTTATGTCACACAGTATTTGCGCAGCGGATTTTTCAAACGCAATTTGTTTTGGAAAAAATACCATTTGATGAAGAAAAAAAAATTAAGCACACTTCAACATAGACCCCAATATTTTGTAAAATATGAATGATAATTTTATGCCAACATTTCTTGTAATTGGAATAAAAGTGATAAAAAATAAATGAAAAAGATAGTGTAAAAATAAAATAAATAAGAAAAAAATTAAAGCAAATCCCTTCACGCTCACGCACAGACATGAATGCTTTACATTTTTTCTTATTTATTTTGTTTTTACACTGTCTTTTCATTTTTTTTTCACACAGAGGAATGGGGGGGGGGGGGGGGGCACTTTACATTTTATCTTATTTTATTTTGACACTTTTTTTTTTTTTTTTTTTAATCACTTTTATTCCTATTACAAAGAATGTAAACATCCCTTGTAATAGAAATAAGCATGGCAGGTCCTCTTTATGGAGAAATCTGGGGTCTATAAGACCCCGAAATCTCTATTTTACCTTTAAAAGCAAAAGATTAAAAACAAAAAAAATCTTTTGCTTTAAAAAACAAAAAAAAAAAATCTTTTGCTTTTAAAAGCAAACAAAAAAAAAAAAAATCTTTTGCTTTAAAAGAAAAAAAATCTTTTGCTTTAAAAAAATAAATAAGAATCTTTTGCTGTAAAAGGAAAAAAAATCTTTTGCTTTTAAAAAAATAAATAAAAACTTTTGCTTTTAAAAACAAACAAAAAAAAAATCTTTTGCTTTAAAAGAAAAAAAATCTTTTGCTTTTAAAAAAAATAAATAAACTTTTGCTGTAAAAGGAAAAAAAATCTTTTGCTTTTAAAAAAAAAAAAAAAATCTTTTGCTTTTAAAAAAAAAAATAAATAAAATCTTTTGCTTTTAAAAAAAATAAATAAAATCTTTTGCTTTTAAAAACAAACAAAAAAAATCTTTTGCTTTAAAAGAAAAAAAAAAAATCTTTTGCTTTTAAAAAAAAAAAATAAACTTTTGCTGTAAAAGGAAAAAAAATCTTTTGCTTTTTAAAAAAAAAAAAAAAATCTTTTGCTTTTAAAAACAAACAAAGAAAATCTTTTGCTTTAAAAGAAAAAAAAATCTATTGCTTTTTTAAAAAAAAAAATATATATATATATTTTGCTTTTAAAAAAAATAAATAAGAATCTTTTGCTTAAAAAAAATAGCTTACTTCTGCCCATGACGTTTCCCAGGTCCTCCAAGGCCATAGAGACGACCCGGTCTGTGTTCGCCTCTGTAACCAGCCGACTACTGCCCCTTCTGCTGCTTCTGAAAGTGATCCAGCAGCTAATAAACCACTCGGACCGCTTTCAGTAGAAACCCAGCCGCTGGCTAAAAGAGAAAGAAATAAAAATAGCGGATTATGGCCGATAGTTTCAGCCGTGACCCCACCAAACCACAACCTATATTTATAGGTATTGTAGCCAGCAGGTGGCTAATGCAAAGAACGTTCCCTCACCCCCACCCAGGCCGTCTGCATTCTGTATTGGACCTTCTTGCCCTGGTGACAACCGCTCCCTCCATTTCCTGTATGGGTGTCACAGGAACAGGAAGTGACACGCTAGGGGTTCAAAAGGCACACCGGTAGATCTGGGAGAGAAATTAACTCTTTCTGTCTCTTCAAAACGAATATCGCCCCGGAGTGCGGCTTTAAAAACTTTCCAGACAATCCCATATTTACTGACATTACTCACATGTCTGGGCACAGCTCTGCAAAGTACAAAGATAACACATTTCAATAAATGTGCTGAAAAAGGATCTCACACACACACGTCACACGTCACACGTCACAATCTTCAGCATTGAAGATTATCGAAAGCCACATTTTTTTGGCCAGAGCTGAGAACCCCTGCCAGGTTTTTATTGCCGTCTGTGTCTCTGCAGGGAAAATTCACCGGGACAAAAAATAAATAGAAAAAACTATGAGATTTGTAAAATGTTGCAGTTGTCACCAAAACAGGAAGTGGAGGGAGATATTCCAATGGGGGTCACCGATCCCTCCTTGCAGTCGCTGAATGTCTGCAGGAGGGAGAGGAGGAGAAGTGGGCATTCAGCAGGGGGGGGGGGAGATCAGTTCCACTACATGTGACCTCCCCCGCCACCCCTTCTATCCAGGTGTACAGGGGCACTAGCCCCCTGGAGCATGGGGGCGGGTCGCAATGGCAACCCCTGTACGTATGCCCCTGGCTAGAACCCCCCCCCCCCCCCCCCCCCCCCAAACACACATTTTGTTGTCAGCACAAGTGTGATCATTGGAGGACAGGCAGGCTGCTCTCCCAGCACAGCCAGAAAACTGACCACACTGGGATGGATGAGCTCTCATGCCTAGTCAGTTTGCAATAGGACAGCAGGGGGCACTGGCAGGATCACCATGGATTTTACACATCGGAAACAAATAAAAATGCATATTATATTATTTTTATGTTATCTATGTTGCATATGATATTTATACATACATTTTTTTTTTTTAAAAATATATTTATAAATATATAATAAAATAATCTTTAAGTAATAAAAAATAATAATATCATATGCATTTCTATTTTTTTTTTCTTAAAGATTATTTTATTATATATTTATACATATAGTTTAAAAAAAAAATGTATGTATAAATATTAAATATCACATGCAACATAGATAACATAAAAATAATTGAATATGAATTTCTATTTTATTACTTAAAGATTATTTTCTTATATGTTATCTATGTTGCATATGATATTTATACATACATTTTTTTTTTAAAACTATATTTATAAATATATAATAAAAAAATATTTAAGAAATAAAATAGAAATGCATATATTATATTTTTTTATTACTTAAAGATTATTTTATTATATATTTATAAATATAGTTTAAAAAAAAAAATGTATGTGTAAATATCATATGCAACATAGATGACATAAAAATAATTGAATATGCATTTTACTAATGTTACTTATGTTGTATATGATATTTATACATAAAAATATATTTAATAAAAATACTTAAATATATTTATAAATATAAAAAGAAATCGTTATTAAAAATAATTAACTATCTTCATATATGGGATCCTCTATGTATGATTGGAACGGGGGGGATTATCTGGAATGATAGAGACACTTCTCCAGCTCTGGCTGCACTGAAATCAATGTGATGATAATGAGATAACCCTCAAAAATCTCTCAGCTCAGCAACAAAGTAATTAATCGTTCGTGTATCCCGAGCCTCTGGGGCGATCATTAAATCACTTTACTGCTGAGAGATAGAACTGCTCATTGACAATTATCTGATTAGAATCTCATTGACATAATTGAACTGCATATTAAATGACGGCCAGCAAGTAGTTAATGTGGTTGTAAACCTCAGACATAAAATATGAACAAAGCACATCCTTCTATAGTGTGTACTTGTCTCTATCCAAAACACTAAGTGTCATTTCTGTCTGCTGCTTCCTTCCTCTGCTATCTTCACTTTTGACAAGTTTTCCTGACACCAAGAGCAAAAATGGTGACAGTAGAAGGAGCTCCAGCACACAGCCTGTGGCTGACAGCCTCGGCTCTGTTACACTGTGCTTAGTGAAGGGGGAGGGGGGTGGGTGTCTCTTCCCTCCAATCAGCTCTCAGAATTTACTCTCAGAATTTTCCTCACTGAGCTCTGGAGTCTGGACGTGCGGTGAGGTGAGTGGCTGGTGAGGCCCTGGCTGGTATCAGAGCCAGATACACACAGGTTACATACGCCGCGATTGTTAGAGCGAGAGCAATAATTCTAGCACTAGACCTCCAATGTAAATCTATACATATGTAAACCTGTAAAAAAAATAAATAAATGTAAGACGTTGCCTATGGAGCTTTTTAAAGTACTGGAGTTTGGCGCCATTTTAAAGTGTTCGCAATTTTAAAGCGTGACATGTTTCACATTATAATAATAAAAAATAAATAAAAAAATCGGGCTAACTTTAGTGTTTTTTTTTATTCATGAAACAGGTTCTTTCCCCAAAAAAATGCGTTTGAAAAATTGCTGCGCAAATACCGTGTAATATAAAAAGTTGCAACGACCGCCATTTTATTCCCTGGGGTGTCTGCTAAAAACAATTTATTTATATATATATATATATATATATATATATATATATATATATATACACACAGCCCTCAAAATTTACACTCACCTGCTCGCATTTTGCGAGTAAATTGAGAGCTGGCGAGGAAGGGCTCCTTCCTCGCCAGTATCTCCTTGCACATGTAGCTTCTGACAGGCTGTGCACGGAGCCCCGTATCTCCTTGCACATGTAGCTTCTGACAGGCTGTGCACGGAGCCCCGTATCTCCTTGCAAATGTAGCTTCTGACAGGCTGTGCAAGGAGCCCTGTATCTCCTTGTACATGTAGCTTCTGAAAGGCTGTGCAAGGAACCCCGTATCTCCTTGCACATGTAGCTTATGAGAGGCTGTGCAAGGAGCCCCGTATCTCCTTGCACATGTAGCTTCTGACAGGCTGTGCCAGGAGCCCCGTATCTCCTTGCACATGTAGCTTATGACAGGCTGTGCAAGGAGCCCCGTATCTACTTGCACATGTAGCTTATGAGAGGCTGTGCAAGGAGCCCCGTATCTCCGGAACCATAGATGATAGAAGCCCAGTGGTGGGGTAGGACTACCTACCCCCCAATTTGGGGTCTCTGTGACCCCAGGTCGCCAAGCTGCGACCCTTGAAGTCGATCTCGCCTGCCTCCCCTGACTGCACGTCCCTGCTCTGCAGAGTGTAACTTCAGCTCTACACCCCCCCTTTTTTTAAACTCTCAGACAAGTTTTGAACGGATAAAGAGAAGACTGCAGATAAACAGGTACAGCTTATGCAGGAGGATTTATCTCATCTCTGTGTATTATCTTAGGCCAGCACTTCACCGGGGATATGGAAGGGTTTACAAAGAGCCAAAAGGTTTCCTTTGACAGAACAGGAAAGGGTTAAAGTGGAATTTCCGGAGTTTCCTGTCATTTTTAGATACTTCTTTTAAGTCTTTCTGTGACATCATCCCCTCATCTTCTTCTTTAAGCAAAAAAAAAAAACACTCATAGCATGTCCCCATCTTTAGGCTTGGTTCACACCCATAGGTGCGACCGGTGCGTTCCCGCGCCTTGCGTATAGGGCAGCCCATTCATTTCAATTGGTTGTCCCATGCGCAAGAAACACGGAAAAGTAGTAGCATGCGGTTTGACGCGTGTAAAAAAAAAAAAAATGCAGACGTTTGACGATGTGTGGGGGGTGCCACTTCAATTAACGGCAGTGCGTTTCTCTGCGCGTCAGGAAAGCCTGACATGGAAAATTCAGAACTAAGCCATATTCTGATTTATATAAGATGCATCAAAAGAAATGACAAGAAAATGTATCAAAGAAATTACAAGAAAACGTATCAAAGAAATGACAGTCGGCGTCTGGCTGTTGCCCATAGCAACCGGATTCCTTATTTCTTTTCCGAATAAATGAGAGACTTTTTATTAATTTTTTTGTGTGTGCAACATAAAAAGTCTCATTTATACAGAATTTATAATAAATTCAACTGCTGTGTAAATAAAAAAAATAAAAACACATGAACGTCCCAGAAGAGCTGATTTCTGTAAAAAAACAATTTTTTCCTACAGCAACTAAACTGGTTTCCTCGCTTTTCTTGTAAAACGACGGATTAGCGCTGTCATTGTGTATTTTTTTCCCCCGGGAAACTTTGCAACATGTGATCAGACAATTACAAAAAAAATAAATAAAGTTGTCTTTTCAAATAAAAATAGCAAATTCAAAAACGTCAGTTAAACCAAGTCACAAGCCGCAAGGAAATCGGCAGAGCAAATCGCACTGTCGCTGAAGTAGCGCGATTTCAAAGCCGCAACACTGTGGACCAGGGCAGCAATTCTGATTTTATAGAAGATGTATCAAACAAAGGACAAGAAAATGTATCAAGGAAATGACAGTCGCCCATAGCAACCGTATTCATTATTTCTTTCCCCAATGAGACTGCATTCACACCTCTGTGTTTTGAATGGCGGGCAGATTTGCCGCGATTTGAATGACAAATCGCAGAACGCACATTTGAGATGCCATTCATTTGAATAGGACTTAAAATCGTGGTACGGGTCTGCCACGATAAATCGCGCTGCAATCGCGGCTTCCCACGTCGCGTGAAGCACATAACCCCAAAAGTAGCGCCTGAACTGTTTTTGGGCGATCTGCTTCACGGGATGCGGGTTGCCGCGATTGAAGCGCGACAATCGCGGCAGAACCACACCGCAATTTTAAGTCCTATTCAAATGAATAGCATCTCAAATGTGCGTTCTGCGATTTGTCACTCATGCAACAAATCTGCCCGCGATTCAAAACGCAGAGGTGTGAATGCAGCCTTAGCCCTGGTTCACACCAGTGTGGATACGCTACTTCAGCTATCAGTGCGATTTCATGTGCGGCTTGGGGTGCGACACTTGCGCCTTTTGAAACTGGCAAGTCGCACTGATGTGAACCAGGGTTTAGGGCACACATAGGCGTTTTGAAATCAGTGCGATTTCATGTGCGGCTTGCTGAAATCTGTGCGACTTCATTTAACAGATGTCAATGCAAATCGCAACAGAAATAGTGCAGGAACCTTTTTGAAAAATCGCAGCGATTTAAACGGTTCCATTGCCGCAAAAGGTGGTGCAACTTGTTAGTTCAAAGTCACATGACAAGTCGCACTGGTGTGAGCCAAGGCTTATGGCTCGTCAAGGCTTTCCGTTACATATAGGCTTTTTGAATCAGTGCGATTTCATTCATGTGCGACTTTATTTAATAGATGTCAACACAAGTCGCACTGAAATCGAACAGAAATAGTGCAGGAACCTTTTTTCAAAGTTGCTGCAATTTGAACGGTTCCATTGAAGCAAATGGGGTGCGATTTGTCATGCGACTTTGAACTGACAAGTCACACCGGCGTGAGCCAGGGCTAATAAATTCAACGACTGTGTATAAAAAAATAAAAATAAAAAAAATAAAAAATAAAATAAAAAAAGCACTTCCCAGAAGAGCAGATTTCTGGAAAACGTTTTTTTTTCCCCTGCAGCAACTAAACCTCGCTGTTCTCGTAAAAGGACGGATTAGCGATTTCAACGTTTTTTTTCCCCTGGGAAACCTTTCAACGTGCACATAATTACCAAAAATAAAGAAAACAAAAAATAAAATAGAACTTCTGTTAAGGTCGCAGTGCAAATCGCTGCAAATCACTCAATTACCAAAAAGTTTAAAAAAAAGTTACTTTTTCCTAATAAATAAAGACTAAATAACAAAAACAAAGAATGGCTGGTGGGTTCCGGGTGCCCCTGTGACAGGTATAGAGTAGAGTTGGTAGGTAGGTGGGTAGGTGGGCGGACAGATCTGCAGGGCTGGGAATGGGTTATTGCTCAATGTAAAACGCCTGTGGCGGAGGGTGGAGCTGTTGATGGAAGTCTGATCCTTCTCCTCCCTCCCTGTAACTGCTATTTTCTTTCTACAGGAACCAGCCGAGAAATACCAGCAGCACCTCCTCCTCCCCCCCACCCCTTCGTTGTGTCCTGTGTGGAAACCTGAAGATCCAGTTCCCACCTCTGGAGAGTGAGAGAGACCCCCACTGCCAACCACTGGGCAATACCCAGCAGGACCTGCCTTGGCCAGGTAAGTGCCTTTCTCCTGTGCTGGAATCCTGCCAGACAGTTTTCTGGGTGTGTAGGAAATGATCGATGACGAGAATTTTTCTGGATTTTCTAAGAACTGAGATTTTCTGAGCGGATCCTCACCTCTGGAGTACTGGCGTTGGGATGGGCAGGACCCTGGGATTTATATAGTTGAGTTTTTGGTTTCACCTGAAGGTTTTGCCACCTGTTGAGTCTCCATTATGAAGATCTGAGGGTACGTAATCTAGCTTTCCTTTGATTTATTGATTGGTAATATTCTACAGGTGAGCTCACAATCGAGATTCTATCATTGTCCTGATGTAATTGTGGTCTTCATACCTGTATGTGATACTTCGATCTTCGTTAACAGTTCATGTTTCAGAAGAAACCTTTAATTGGTAAGTCCTGATTGGACACTGTATGCGATACTTTGATCTTCAGGAATAGTTCACGTCTCAGGAGTAACCTTTGATGGGTCGGTCCTGGTTGGACCCTGTATGCGATACTTTGATCTTCAGGAATAGTTCACGTCTCAGGAGTAACCTTTGATGGGTCGGTCCTGGTTGGACCCTGTATGCGATACTTTGATCTTCAGGAACTGTTCACGTTTCAGGAGGTACCTTCAATGGGTCAGTCCTGGTTGGACCCTGTATGCGATACTTTGATCTTCAGGAACTGTTCACGTCTCAGGAGGAACCTTCAATGGGTCAGTCCTGGTTGGACCTTGCATGCGATACTTCCTTCAATGGGTCGGTGGTTGTTGGACCCTGTATGCGATACTTTGATCTTCAGGAATAGTTCACGTCTCAGGAGTAACCTTTGCTGGGTCGGTCCTGGTTGGACCTTGCATGCGATACTTTGATCTTCAGGAACTGTTCACGTTTCAGGAGGAACCTTCAATGGGTCAGTCCTGGTTGGACCTTGTATGCGATACTTCCTTCAATGGGACGGTGGTTGTTGGCCCCTGTATGCGATACTTCCTTCAATGGGTCAGTCCTGGTTGGACCTTGTATGCGATACTTTGATCTTCAGGAACTGTTCACGTCTCAGGAGGAACCTTTGATTGGTCAGTCCTGGTTGGACCATGTATGTGATACTTTGATCTGCAGAAATAGTTCATGTTTCAGGAGGAACCTTTGATGGGGTCGGTCCTGGTTGGACCTTGTAGGCGATACTTTGATCTTCAGGAACAGTTCCAGTTTCAGGAGGAACCTTCAATGGGTCGGTCCTGGTTGGACCCTGTATGCCAATGTTTCTCAACTCCAGTCCTCAAATACCCCAACGGATCATGTTTTCAGGCTTTCCATTATTTTGCACAGGAGATTTGATCAGTTTTACTGCCTTAGTAATTACTACAGCTGTTTCATCTGAGGGAAATCCAGAAAACATGACCTACTTGAGGACAGGAGTTAAGAAACCATTGCTGCTTGTGATACTTTGATCTTCAGGAACAGTTCACGTTTCAGGAGGAACCTTCAATGTGTCGGTGCTTGTTGGACCCTGTATGCGATACTTTGATCTTCAGGAACTGTTCACGTTTCAGGAGGAACCTTCAATGGGGTCGGTCCTGGTTGGACCCTGTATGCGACACTTTGATCTTCAGGAACTGTTCACGTTTCAGGAGAAACCTTCAATGGGTTGGTCCTGGTTGGACCCTGTATGCCAGGGATATGCAATTAGCGGACCTCCAGCTGTTGCAAAACTACAAGTCCCATCATGCCTCTGGGTGTCATGCTTGTGGCTGTGAGAGCCTTGCTATGCCTCATGGGACTTGTAGTTCTGCAACAGCTGGAGGTCCGCTAATTGCATATCCCTGCTGTATGCCAATGTTCCTCCTCTCCAGTCCTCAAATACCCCAATAGGTCATGTTTTCAGGCTTGCCATTATTTTGCACAGGTGATTTGATCAGTTTTACTGCCTTAGTAATTACTACAGCTGTTTCATCCGAGGGAAATCCAGAAAACATGAACTATTGGGGGGGGGGGGGGGGGGGGGTACTTGAAGACTGGAGTTGAGAAAAATTGCTGCGTTTCAGGAGGAGCCTTCGATGGGGTGGTCCTTGTTGGACCCTATATGCGATACTTTGATCTTCAGGAACTGTTCATGTTTCAGGAGGAACCTTCAATGGGTCGGTCCCGGTTGGACCCTATATGCGATACTTTGATCTTCAGGAACTGTTCACGTTTCAGGAGGAACCTTCAATGGATCAGTCCTGGTTGGACCCTGTATGCGATACTTTGATCTTTAGGAACAGTTTACATCTCAGGAGGAACCTTTTGATGGTTCGGTCCTGGTTGGACCCTGTATGCCAATGTTTCTCAACTCCAGTCCTCAAATATCCCAACAGGTCATGTTTTCAGGCTTTCCATTATTTTGCACAGGTGATTTGATTAGTTTTACTGCCTTAGTAATTACTACAGCTGTTTCATCCGAGGGAAATCCAGAAAACATGAACTATTGGGGGGGGGGGGGGGGGGGGGGTACTTGAGGACTGGAGTTGAGAAACATTGCTGCGTTTCAGGAGGAGCCTTCGATGGGTTGGTCCTTGTTGGACCCTATATGCGATACTTTGATCTTCAGGAACTGTTCAGGTTTCAGGAGGAACCTTCAATGGGTCGGTCCTGGTTGGACCTTGCAGGCGATACTTTGATCTTCAGGAACTGTTCAGGTTTCAGGAGGAACCTTCAATGGGTCGGTCCTGGTTGGACCTTGTAGGCGATACTTTGATCTTCAGGAACAGTTCACGTTTCAGGAGGAACCTTCAATGGGTCGGTCCTGGTTGGACCTTGTAGGCGATACTTTGATCTTCAGGAACAGTTCACGTTTCAGGAGGAACCTTCGATGGGTCGGTCCTGGTTGGACCCTGTATGCGATACTTTGATCTTCAGGAACTGTTTCAGTTTCAGGAGGAACCTTCAATGGGTCGGTCCTGGTTGGACCTTGCATGCGATACTTTGATCTTCAGGAACTGTTCACGTTTCAGGAGGAACCTTCAATGGGTTGGTCCTGGATGGACCCTATATGCGATACTTTGATCTTCAGGAACTGTTCATGTTTCAGGAGGAACCTTCGATGGGTTGGTCCTGGTTGGACCTTGTAGGCGATACTTTGATCTTCATAAACAATATATGCTTCAGGTGGAACCTTCGATGGGTCGGTCCTGATTGGACCCCAATGAAGGCAGCAGATCTCTCGAAGGTTTATGCAAACATAAAGATTGCTCTGCGATGAGATGGGATATTCTATGTGTGTGATAGGTATTCTGGAGAAGGAATGGTTTATCACTGTGTATATGACCCCATGTCTCCTGTGCAACCCAATAGAAGTGTCAAGTCTCCACCATATGACTGTGAGAAGGGAACATTAACACTGACCACACACACTATACAATCTGCTTGCACAATCTCCTTTTAGTCCTGGTTCATACCAGTGCGACTTTAAAGTCGACTATCAGTACAATTTCATGTGCTGCTTGCTGACATCTGTGCGACTTCTTCATTTAACAGCTGTCAATGCAAGTCGACACTGAAATTGCACAGAATCAATACAGAAACCTTTTTGTGATTTGAACGGTTCCATTGCTGCAAATGGGGTACGACTTGTCAATGCGACATTGAACTGTCAAGTTGCACTGGTGTGGACCAGGTCTTTAGGGCTCGTTTCCACTTTTGTAGTTGCTGGGTGTTAAAAACATGCGGTTGAGCCACGTTTTTAGAACCCAACCACTATTACTTTGGGCAGCAGGCGGGGCCTCGTCACCACCTGTTAAAACGAATCTGACAAGCGATATGAATTCAGATTTTGGGAGGAGCCGCAGTTTAGATGCACATTTAAAAAAAATAGCCTTAGGCTACATTCACACAGGCGATTAGGGCTTTGCCTGCGTCCAGCTTGCGACTATCAAGTCGCACTGGTGTGAACCAGGGCTTAGGGCTCGTTTAGACTTGTGGTTGTTGGGCGTTAAAAGTGTGTGGTTGAGCCACATTTTTAGAAATGACCTTGCTTTGTGCACTGGTGGGCAGTCATGTTGGAACAGGAAGGGGCCGTCCCCAAACTTTTCCCATAAAGTTGGGAGCATAAAATTGCCTAAAATGTCTCGGTATGCTGACGCCTTAAGAGTTCCCTTCACTGGAACTAAGGGGCCAACCCCAACCCCTGAAAAACACCCCCCCACACCATAATCCCCCTCTACCAAATGATTTGGATCAGTGCACAAAGCAAGGTCCCTAAAGAGATGGATGAGCGAGTTTGGGGTGGAGGAACTTGACTGGCCTGATCTCAACCCGAACTTCAGGATAAATTGGAGCAGAAACTGTGAGCTAGGCCTTCTCATCCAACATCAGTGCCTGACCTTCCTTCTGGAAGAATGGTCAAACATTCCCATAGACACCCTCCTAAACCTTGTGGACGGCCTTCCCAGAAGAGTTGAAGCTGTTATAGCTGCAAAGGGAGGGCCAACTCAATATTGAACCCTACGGACTAAGACTCGGAAGCCATTAAAGTTCATGTAAAGGCAGGCATCCTGATACTTTTGACAATATAGCGTATGTAATAAAAGGACCTGTGTGATTTGGATGTGAATGGCTGGGTTGTATAGGTCTGTCCTCCATATTCAGGGCCGGGACAAGGGGAGGGCAGGAGGGACAGCTGCCCCGGGCGCACTGGATGATTATTATTATTATTATTATTATTATTATTATTATTTATTATTCAGGATTTATATAGCGGCAACAGTTTGCGCAGCGCTTTACAAAATGAAGGCAGACATTCCAGTCACAATACAGGAGGAATGGGCGGGACCCGCTCGTTAGAGCTTACAATCTAAAAAGGGTGAAGTGATACAAAAGGTAATAACTGTTTACTGTAGGGGATGGGGGGGGGGGGGGGTGCCTTTTCTTCTGTTACAAAAGCTGACAGGAGTAGTGATAGCAGCAGTGATTTTTTTACAAGCCAATGATTGCTGGGCGTAGGATCCTTGCACATCATGAATAGGGCGGGGGGAGGGGGTGCGGTTCGGCATCTCCCCCACCGGGCACTGGATGACCTTGTCCCGGCACTGGCCATATTACATAATTTTTGATAAATGTGATGGTTCAGGGATTTTACAATCTGGTTGTGGTGTGTGTATGGACGCCCATATCAAGAGTAGCGTCCGGTGGAGGATCCACCTTTTGCTCTCGTTCTTTTCACTGCCAGACCTTCCTCGATCTCCTCCTTCCCCGTGGATGACGGTACAGCACGGGGTAAGCATGGCTGAGTCCCGGCTCACACCGGTGCGGGTTCCCGCATCGCTTTCCGGCTCACACCGGGGCGGGTTCCCGCATCGCATTACGGTTCACAACGGTGCGGGTTCCCGCATCGCATTCCGCTTTCCGGCTCACACCAGTGCGGGTTCCCGCATCGCATTCCGCTTTCCGGCTCACACCGGTGCGGGTTCCCGCAT
Source organism: Lithobates sylvaticus (assembly GCA_028564925.1). Classification (NCBI taxonomy): domain Eukaryota; kingdom Metazoa; phylum Chordata; class Amphibia; order Anura; family Ranidae; genus Lithobates; species Lithobates sylvaticus. The sequence continues at coordinate 11,345,763 of CM053032.1, read as the reverse complement.
CGCATTCCGCTTTCCGGTTCACGCCGGTGCGGGTTCCCGCATCGCATTCCGCTTTCCGGCTCACACCGGTGCGGGTTCCCGCATCGCATTCCGCTTTCCGGCTCACACCGGTGCGGGTTCCCGCATCGCATTCCGCTTTCCGGCTCACACCGGTGCGGGTTCCCGCATCGCATTCCGCTTTCCGGCTCACACCGGTGCGGGTTCCCGCATCGCATTCCGCTTTCCGGCTCACACCGGTGCGGGTTCCCGCATCGCATTCCGCTTTCCGGTTCACACCGGTGCGGGTTCCCGCATCGCATTCCGCTTTCCGGCTCATACCGGTGCGGGTTCCCGCATCGCATTCTGCTTTCCGGTTCACACCGGTGCGGGTTCCCGCATCGCATTCCGCTTTCCGGCTCATACCGGTGCGGGTTCCCGCATCGCATTCTGCTTTCCGGTTCACACCGGTGCGGGTTCCCGTATCGCATTCTGCTATCCGGTTCACACCGGTGCGGGTACCCGCATTTCATTCCGCTTTCCGGTTCACACCGGTGCGGGTTCCCGCATCGCATTCCGCTTTCCGGTTCACACCGGTGCGGGTTCCCGCATCGCATTCCGCTTTCCGGTTCACAGCGGTGCGGGTTCCCGCATCGCATTCCGCTTTCCGGTTCACAGCGGTGCGGGTTCCCGCATCGCATTCCGCTTTCCGGTTCACACCGGTGCGGGTTCCCGCATCGCATTCCGCTTTCCGGTTCACACCGGTGCAGGATCCTGCATCGCATTTCGCTCGCAGGCAGTTCACACTGCTGTCTGTGAGCCGATGTAAAGTTAATACCCCCCCCAAATTGGCATTCGCATTGGGTCTGGACACCCCCATGCAATCCAATTCTAGTGCAAGGGTCCTGCACCATTTTGGTGGGAATGCGATGCAATTTCAGCTGTACAAACTGCATGGCTGAATTTGCATCGCACAGACATCGCATGTGATGTGCACAGCAATGCCGTGTGAATCGCATGCGATGTCTGGCATCACATAAGCGTGAACCCAGCCTGAAGGTCGTGATCTACTTCTCCATAAATAGGAAAGATTGCCGTGTTTTGTGGTTTCCTCCTACAACCCGGGAACATGTGGGCCGGTCAACTGACTTCCTCCCAGATGGGACAGACTGGAGGCGGTTCATAGGAGGAACTAAAGCTATGGAATCTAAAAAATGCTACATAATAAATAGAAAAAAAAAAAATATATATATATATATATATATATATATATATATCAGTATGAGATTTAATAAGGCCCCATTCCCATTTGTGCCACCTGAAAGTTGCGCTAATTTAAATTTTTGCCACAAGTTTGATGCGACTTTAAGCAATGCCTGTGGAATCTTGAGGTCTATGGTCCTCAAGTCGGGACAAAAGGAGTGTAGAGACTGCTTTTTGAAGTTGCGCAGATATGAATGGTACTCATTAGAAATCATGGGGTACCAGTCTGACTTGTTATGCGACTTTGCTGTCCCAAGTCGCAGGACAAGTCGCACAAGTGTGAAAAGGGGAATAAATGTGGAGCACACAGAATCTGGTGCAGCTGTGCATAGTAACCAATCGGCTTCCAGGTTTTATTGTCAAACCCTAATTGAACAAGCTATAGTTAGAAGCTGATTGGCTACCATGCACAGCTGCACCGGATTCTGAGTGTACCAGTTTTAGTAAATCAGCCCCAATGTGTGTGTATATATATATATGTGTGTGTGTGTGTGTGTGTGTGTGTGTGTGTGTGTGTGTGTGCGTACGTGTGTGGAGAGAGAGAGATCTCTCTCTCTCTCTCTCTCTCTCTCTCTCTCTCTCTCTCTCTCTCTCTCTCTCTCTCTCTCTCTCTATATATATATATATATATATATATATATATATATATATATATATATACATACATATACATACATACATACATACATACATACATACATACATACATGGCTGCTGATAAGGCAGCACAACCGGCCCTCCTGTACTGGGCCTGGGGCCCCATCAGTTCAAAAGGGGGATCCGGGACCCTGCTGAGTAGGAGGGATGGCTGTCTTATTGCAGACACAACGATCTTCTTATTTTTCCCTCTGGCTGCGCTGAAGGGGGGATTGGTTCTAGAAAATGCACCCCTTCCATCTGCTGTCCGGGGCCCCATGTGTGTCGCCCCCCCCCCCCTCCCTGCAGTGCTCCCGGCTTCCTTCTGCTGTGGGCACACAGGGGGATATTTCAGGATGGAGAGCGGGGGAAAGGGCCGGTAAATATATAATTTATTGGCTCCTTCCTTTCCTGAATGAACACAGTGACTGATCGGTACCGATCACTCCTGTGTCCATTCATCACGGAAGCATAAGAAACTGTGTTTACTATGTGTCAGTTTATAAATGAGCAGGAAGCCTCAGAGGGTATATATTATACCTCCTGAGGCTTCCTGCTCATTTATAAACTGATGCATAGTGAACAGTTGCCTATGCTGCAGTGATGAATGGACACAGAAGTGAAAAAATAAAAATTATATATATATATATATATATATATATATATATGTATGTATATATATATATATGTATGTATATGTGTGTGTGTGTGTGTGTGTGTGTGTATATAATTTTTAGTGCTAATAAAGGAAGGAAGTGAATAACTGTCATGCAATCACACATCCTTCTTTTCTCTGATTTAACCCATCATTGCTCGATTGTCACTGGAACGTGAAGGAATGTTGTGGTTGGGCTGTGTATGGCCAACCCAAGACAGAAGCCTAGAGAAAATGTCGGCTTGGGATCTGTCTGCCATCTGAGTCCACTGACCGGTCTGTCCAGCCAGCAGCGTTCACCTGTAGATGGCGTATTAAAGGTGGCAGGGCATGCTGAGACTTGTAGTCCTACAGGCAGAGGCTGTAGGCTCCCTGTACTGCGCCCCATGAATGACAGAAATGAAGAGCCTCAGGAGCAGCTGGAGGGAACATTTTGTGATGTTTTTAGATACACAGGAGATCAGATTGTGCTCCCTGGGGGCCCCCCCTGGGCTCCGGGTCCCCGGGGATTCTGCTAATGTAATAGAACAGCCTGAACATTATTGGCTCCTCGGTAATGTGTGCACTTGCGGCGCTCCCTTGTTTATTCTGTGCTTCCTGTACACTAAGTGCCTTCATAGACCACATTACGTAACGAAAGTCACCGCTGCGCCATTCGAACTGTACAGAGAACATCGACTTCCAGGGGTTGGGGGGGGGAACACAAGGCCCAGCATGCTTCACCTGGGAGGGGGCAGCTCAGCAAGCCTGTAGATTATTATTATTATTATTATTATTATTATTATTAATATTTATTTTTTAAACAAAATAGTAGAATAACAAAATATAAAAATATTAATAACATGATTATATTTTATTATTTTATTTTATTATATTATGTTGTATTTTATTAATATAGTTATGTTGAAGTAATAATTATTTAAACAATAATATTAATAAAATGCAATAAACATAATTAAAAATATACAATAATAATTTATAAATAATAAAATATACTCTTATTATTATTATTATTTATTTTTTAAACAAAATAGTAGAATAACAAAATATAAAAATATTAATAACATGATTATATTTTATTATTTTATTTTATTATATTATGTTGTATTTTATTAATATAGTTATGTTTAAGTAATAATTATTTAAACAATAATATTAATAAAATGCAATAAACATAATTAAAAATATACAATAATAATTTATAAATAATAAAATATACTCTTATTATTATTTATTTTTTAAACAAAATAGTAGAATAACAAAATATAAAAATATTAATAACATGATTATATTTTATTATTATTCATATTTAAATTATTATTTTATTATATTATCTTGTATTTTATTAATATTGTTATGTTTAAGTAATAATTATTATTTAAACAATAATATTAATAAAATACAATAAACATAATTAAACATATATAATAATTTATAAATAATAAAATATACTCTTTATTATTATTATTTATATTTTTATCTTTTATTTTGTTTGTATTTTTTTATTATTATTATTCTACTATTTTAGTTGTTGTTGTTGTTGTTATTATTATAATAATTATGTGTATACTGGGTCCATTATGAATTTATTTTTCTGTTATGTAGCACTGTCATATTCTGTAGCGCTGTACAAAGAGGGTCTACAAAGTCACCTTCGCCTACTGTGCATATAAATACCTGAAACCCTATTAATGGGAACCCAGAACAGAAGAGCTTGCCCTCTAAAACGGGAAGGTTGGCTCCAAATATTACAATCTCTGTACAATTCTGTTCAGAATTTTGGACAACTATGAAGTGGGAGGGTCTGCCTGAACAATGCGTTAAGTTAAATATCCAATAAGGTGAGAGTTCTCTTCGTATATCAGAGTTCCCCCTTAAATCGGGGTTCCCAGAGCATCTCTTACATCAGAGTCTGCAGAGTCCCCCCCCCCCCCCCCCTACAGTGTAAGAAAACTCTGCAGTGTCTGATGTAAGAGGGGGACTCTGATGTAAGGGGGGGGACTCTGATGTAAGAGGGGGACTCGGGGGACTCTGATGTAAGGGGGGGACTCTGATGTTAAGGGGGGGGACTCTGATGTTAAGAGGGGGACTCTGATATAAGAGGGGGGACTCTTGTGATTAAAGCGGAGTTCCACCCATTTCAAAGTCAGCAGGTACAAAAAGTGTAGCTGCTGACTTTTAATAATCAGACATTTACCTGTCGCCCGTTCCAGCGATGCGGGCACACAAAGCCCCGCTCCTCTCCCCTTACTTTTCCACGGTGCCGGCATTCTTACTGTGGGCGCCGTGCTGTGGTTTCGTAGCCGGGCACGCACTGCACACTGTGAATGGCTGGGCAATCTTCTGGGACCTGTGACGTGTCCCAGAAGATTGTAGGGAGGGAGAGGTGGTCTTCAGGCCCGCAGCGCCAGGGGAGGAAGTGGGAGCTGGGTGCCTCTAAAAAAATGCCTCTAAAAAAAATGACATGCCAATTGTGGCATGTCAGGGGGTCACCAACGTTTAAAGCAGAAGTTCTGTGTCCCGGGTACATTAGGTGGGCGCACCCACGTGTCCCGGGTACAGAAGGTGGGAGCGCCCACATGTCCCGGGTACAGAAGGTGGGAGCGCCCACGTGTCCCGGGTACAGAAGGTGGGAGCGCCCACGTGTCCCGGGTACAGAAGGCGGGAGCGCCCACGTGTCCCGGGTACAGAAGGTGGGAGCGCCCATGTGTCCCGGGTACAGAAGGTGGGAGCGCCCACGTGTCCCGGGTACAGAAGGTGGGAGCGCCCACGTGTCCCGGGTACAGAAGGTGGGAGCGCCCACGTGTCCCGGGTACAGAAGGTGGGAGCGCCCACGTGTCCCGGGTACAGAAGGCGGGAGCGCCCACGTGTCCCGGGTACAGAAGGCGGGAGCGCCCACGTGTCCTGGGTACAGAAGGCGGGAGCGCCCACGTGTCCCGGGTACAGAAGGCGGGAGCGCCCACGTGTCCCGGGTACAGAAGGCGGGAGCTCCCACGTGTCCCGGGTACAGAAGGCGGGAGCTCCCACGTGTCCCGGGTACAGAAGGCGGGAGCGCCCACGTGTCCCGGGTACAGAAGGCGGGAGCGCCCACGTGTCCCGGGTACAGAAGGCGGGAGCGCCCACGTGTCCCGGGTACAGAAGGCGGGAGCGCCCACGTGTCCCGGGTACAGAAGGCGGGAGCGCCCACGTGTCCCGGGTACAGAAGGCAGAAAATAAACAGTTTCTGATGGAAGAGATGAGGGGAAGTGAAAGTTCAGGCTGTTCACTCTCACTGACAGGAAGTGCGACCTTTTATGTCCTCCACTGAGGAGTGTTGGGAATACAGCAAAGTCATCCCGTGTTCCTGCTCGTCCATGGAGCTGACAATCCAAGCTTTTCCTGAGACACCAAAGGCAAAAAATACACTGAGGGCAGTTTTAACCCTTTATTTACCCCCCCCCCCCCCCAACACAAAAAAAAAGTTTAGACTATACAAACAAATTAAAGTTTAGATATTCTCTGCTTATAATTACCAAGAGTATGAGCTGCAGCCGACCTTCCTATTGGATACTGAACTGTGATCGCCCAGAGTCGCAGTAATAGCACAGAGCAAGAGCTTACCGTATATATAATTATATATTATTATTATTATTATTATTATTATTATATATCATTTTTTTTTTTTTTTTTTTTATATATAAAACGTTTTAAACTTTAAAAATAAAAGAAGAAAATTAGGACATTGACCTCCTAAAACCATTTTAAATTTGTTACAAAGGGAATAAATAAAGTTTCTGTAATTGCTGGCCCTTTTGTATATGACCCGTCTCTGGACCCGTCTCCTGATGTACATGGGGGCCCTTAGAACGGCCCTGCAGAGGGGGGGGGGGGGACACTCCGGTCATTGCTCTCTTTAGATAAACTGCATGAAGGACAAAGGTGAATCCACAACTCAGACCGGCAGCATTGCTCGGCATTTCCTAATTCTCAAGTTTTGTTACCAGTTCAAAATATAAATCCGTTAAAACTGAACAAATAAAAATTAAAAAATAATCCTCAAAGGATATAAATCCACTTTGTTTGCACCAAAATGCCTTTGCAAACCTAGATTTTACCTTGTAAAAGTATCTGTGATATCATCGCTGGGCTATATATAGACTTTGTAGCCATTTCAGCTCCAGAAGCACGCCCGTATGTCGCTGGAGTTTGAGTAGTTATACTACAGGCATCTTCCCTTTTTTTTTTTTTTTTTTTTTTTTTTTTTTTGAGCTGATGCTTGGTTCTCTAGTAAAAGCAATCCTAGCAGCTACCTAGCCTCTGGATTGCTTTCACAAGCAGCAGGAGGGATTTCCATTGGCGGCTGGTGCTCCATTTTGTGGGGGGGGCAGCAAACAAACCCCTCCCAGAGCTGGCCCAAGACATTGTGCTGCCTTGGCCCAAGAATGAAATGCTGCCCCCCCACAAAAAAAAATAACGCCCACCGAAAGGCCCCCACATCTGTTATTTTATATCATGATAATTTAAAACTAAAATTAAATTTATCAGGAAGTCAGATTTACATGCAACAGCACCTTGTTTTTATGCAAATTTATATGACATATCATTATGTTCAATTCCAAAGGGCGGGCTGGGGTAGTATATGGACAGGCTGGGGTAGTATATGGGACAGGCTGGGGTAGTATATGGGACAGGCTGGGGTAGTATATGGGGCAGGCTGGGGTAGTATATGGGGCAGGCTGGGGTAGTATATGGGGCAGGCTGGGGTAGTATATGGGGCAGGCTGGGGTAGTATATGGGGCAAGCTGGGGTAGTATATGGGGCAAGCTGGGGCAGTATATGGACAGGCTGGGGTAGGATATGGACAGGCTTGGACAGTATAGGGGCAGAATGGGGGCAGTATAGGGGCAGGCGGAGCAGCCCGGGGGGGCAGTTGTCTTCATTACACACAACACTGTTAGAAAATAAATCTTGGTCGTCAATTTGCTGGGTAAATAGAAGCAAAGGTGAGGTGGCTGTTGTTCAATTTGCTGCCCCTCTCAAAGTGCTGCCTGGGTCCAATGGACCCACTGGAACCCACGCCAGGTCCGCACTTACCCATCCAGGTCACAGGCGGCTTCCCCGGCTTCTCCTCCCACCCAATCGTTAAGACCCGTTTCCTGTCCTGATTGGCCGGGAGGAGGAGCAGGAAGATAATGGCAAATGTTGATTCGCTAATGTCACAAACGGGCGGGCTCGGGGCACAGTGCTCTGCGCCCCAAACCCAGCCTTTTTTTAGCCAATTAGAGCCTCTGGTTTTAATCATGTGCTTTAAAAAAAAAAAAATCTGTGTCCGGCGCCTCGAATGGTGATTAGGGGGGTGGCACCCCTGCGCCCCTTATGGACCGGCCACCGCTGGAGATCTTCCATCCCACGAGAGTCCTGATTAATCAGCTGGCGCTTCTGCTGGCTGATTGTAGAGCCCAACAAAGACCCAATCGGCTTTGTTGGGCTCTATTATATAGTAACCCGGAAGCGATGACCTTCTGGTTTACCCGGATGTAAACGGCGCCATTTTTACGAAAGAAAAGCATTTGATCTCACCGATTTTGGTGTGATCAGATGTGTTTAAGGGCAGTGGAGGGATTTGGGGTCTTATAGACCTCAGTTCTCTCCATAAAGACTACCTGTCACATACCAATTGCTGTCAAAAGGGATGTTTACATTCCTTGTGACCGCAATAAGTGAGGTCACGGTGTGGCCAGTCCAAGCAGGACTGCTATGCCATCATTAGGGGAGGCTCTGCGGGGTGCATTGAACTGAGGTGCCCTGAGTGGCTCTAGGGGTGCTGAATGGCTCAGAGGGATGTGGGGTGTCTAGAGAGAAACGCTGACATCACTCCTATAAGTCAGCAGGCAGCCGGAGAATGAAGGCCAGCGCCCTGGAGAAATCCCGACATCTCCGGAAAAAAGCCGCCAAGTTCTCAGGTGCGCCCAATGTGCCGTACATAGCCTGTGCAGAGATTAGAGCGGTGGGACGGTCCCAGCAGGCTCCACCTACTACAGACTGCCTGTAGAAAACGGCAGGAGGGGGGCGTAGTCACGGCCAGTCCCCCAAGGTGGGGGGGGAGAGAAAGTCAGCAAGTTCCCAGGCAAGCCCATTGGACGGTTTCCCCTCTATTCTTGTCTATTCTGGTGTCACTTCTCAAATTTTCTGTTTTCTGTCCTGGTTTCGAATATAGAGGGTGAAGCTCCCCAGCAGAGACGCCGACATCAATAAAAACCTGATAGGTGCTCAACCTGTGGCCCTCCAGCTGTTGTGGAACTACAAGCCCCATCATGCTTCTGCCGTTGGGGGTCATGCTTGCAACTGTCAGCCTTGTTGAGCCTCATGGGACTTGTAGTTCTGCAACAGCTTGAAGGCCAAAGCCATGCCGTAGGACACAGGTGTCAAACTGGCGGCCCTCCACTTGTTGGCGGCCCTCTACCTGTTGGTGGCCCTCCACCTGTTGGCGGCCCTCCACCTGTTAGCGGCCCTCTACCTGTTGGCGGCCCTCTACCTGTTGGCGGCCCTCTATCTGTTGGCGGCCCTCTACCTGTTGGCGGCCCTCTACCTGTTGGCGGCCCTCTACCTGTTGGCGGCCCTCTACCTGTTGGCGGCCCTCCACCTGTTGGCGGCCCTCCACCTGTTGCGGAACTAAAGTCCCATGAGGCATTGCAAGGCTGACCGTTACAAGCATGACTCCCAAAGGCAGAGGCATGGGGGCTCAACAGCTTGAGGGCCGCAGGTTGAGCGCTGCTCTTCCTTCCATACTCCATCCAAGACTAAAAGTAAAACTTTAATCCACGTTACACATTGTTGTAAAAAACGACATTGCCAATTCTTCAATACAACAAGTGGCTCGGAATAGGCCACAATGAGCGGTGGTCGTCTTCGGCGCTAGGCCTACAGGAACCGGGTCTCGGCATTCGCCACAATGAGGTTTAGAAAGCCACGGAGTGAAAAGTGTGCCGGAAGTGGTCTCTATGTGGCGGCTGTACATGTTGTTGTATGTTTTGCTCACGTCATGTTCCATTTGTCAACAACACTAAGGAAACTGCGGTGTGTATGAGCCCTGGAAGCCGCAGTCTGTGGCGGGGTGATGTCAGGGCGGCATGACGAGACAGATCACCGTCTGCAGCCCGAGGCTGGAGCTTTCCGAGGGTGATGGACAGTCTGAGGTGTGGCCCCTTCACCTCTCTAGCCGTGTAATTGGTACAAGTGCTATTACCACATTATGGTTATTTTGTTATTATTTATGTGTTACATAGTAATAATAAAATGACAATAATACATAAATACCAACTATTGTTATTACTATTAATACATATTATTTTGATAATAATAAATTATATATATATATATATATATATATATATATATATTTACACAAAATTTAAGAGGGGAGGTGCCCATCGGTCACAAGAACACATGCAATCAGGCCTTCCCAAGGGCCATAATATAGAAGAAGGGGGATGGGATTGCTTCAGAAAAATGACTTTAAGGCCTCATGCACATTGGACGTTTTTAGATGTTTTTACAGCTGCTGTTTTTGGCTTTAGACGTTTTTTTTTTTTTCTACAGTCAATAAACTCTCCAGCATGTTATCCTATGTGTCCATGCACACATAGTCGTTATCAACTGTTTTTGGCTGGAAAATACCCCAAAACTAGTGGGTTCTGGGAGGAGTTTTTCAAATGTGAAAAATGTTCCAACAACAAAAAAAAGGCTAAAAACGCTCAAAAATGCGGCGCGCCAACGCTGAAAAACTCACTGCAAAGCTACTGCCATTTTTTATAACGTTATAATGTCCAGTGTGCATGAGGCCTAAAGAAGAAATGAAAAATACATCAAAAATACATGGTATTCATGGTAACAGTTTCGGGGCTTGAACAGATAACACCCTTCTTCAAAGACCAAATACCTACAAATAACCCCATGTATGGTAGAATATAGAGCTCATTTACGTCATCATGTAATTAAACAATTGAACAAACTGGAAGCAATAATTTACCCATTAATTGGTTCCAGATTGTTCAATTGTTTAATTACATGATGACATAAGTGAGCTCTATATTCTACCATACATGGGGTTATTTGGTCTTTGAAGAAGGGTGTTATCTGTTCAAGCCCGAAACTGTTACCATGAATACCATGTATTATTGATGTATTTTCAATCTCTTCATTAAAGTTATCAGACATAAGGAGAGGGGGTGAAAAATACAGCAAATAATATAAAGGGAAACTCTGGGGATCTTGATATAGAGGGTGTTCTTATGGGGACCTCACCCTGATGTAAGAGGGGAATTCAATGGGGACCCTTATATTGAGGGGGGTTCTTATGTAAGGGGGACCCTGATATAAAGGGGGTTCTTGTGTAAGGGGAACTCTGATGGGGACCCTGATGTAAGAGGAGGACTCGATGGGGACCCTGATATAAAGGCGGGGTTCTTATGTAAGGGGAACTCTGATGGGGACCCTGATGTAAGAGGAGGACTCGATGGGGACCATGATGTAAAGGGGGGGTTCTTATGTAAGGGGAACTCTGATGGGGACCCTTATATAGAGGGGGGTTCTTATGTAAGGGGAACTCTGGGGACCCTTATATAGAGGGGGGTTCTTATGTAATGGGGACCCTGATGTAAAAGGGGAAATCTGGGGACCCTGATATAAAGGGGGGTTCTTTTGTAAGGGGAACTCGATGGGGACCATGATGTAAAGGAGGAATTAGATTGGGACCCTAATATAAAAGGGGAATCCGATTAGGACTGTTATGGTGCCCCCCGATGTAAGGAAGACTCTGATGAGGACACTCATATAAGGGAGACTCTACTGAAGACCCTGATGTAAGAAGAGACATTTTTTTATTTTTTTTTGCAGCCCTGATGTAAGGGGGGACTCCGACAGGGACCCTGATGTAAGAGGGAACTCTGCTGTAAGGGGAGACTTTTTGGGGGAGACTTTATGATGGAGACTCTGATGTAAGGGGGGACTTTGACAGGGACCCTTGAGTAAAGGGGGGAATCTGATGAGGACTCTGTTGGGGAACTTGATGTAAGGAAGACTCTGAGGTCTCTAATGTAAGGAAAACTCTACTGATGTAAGAGGAGGCCTTTTGTAGGAGACCGTGATATAAGGGGGGTCTCTGGTGTAAGGCGGATCAATCTGATGAGAGCTTTGATGTAAGGAGGGACTCCAATGGGCACTCTGATGTAAGGGGGACTCCGTCAGGGATCCTGATGTTATCTGGGACTCATTCATTTCTAAAAGTGATTTTTTTTTTGGCCCTCCTACTGGAAAGTTTGGAGTCCCCCGATTTTAAAGAAAGTTATGTTGTTTTTATCACAACCCACAGAAACAGATGTTGCAGAAATACTTGTCTCTGCATTAACCCGCAAGGGAAAAACCGGCGTTGTATTATAAATCGATGTCTGTCTTCAACGTGCGTTTTACTGTTTTCGTTCAATTTTTGTGTCTTGTTATATGTTTAACACATAAAAATCCAGAAAAACTTGCGTCGATATTCAGGAAAAGCAAATCGGAAGGAATGATGGGGGGCAAAGACTCGCTGGGGTTGATGAACTAAAACTGGAGAGTGCAAAAATGCAGCTGTGCATGGGAGCCAATCAGCTTCTCCCTTCAGCTTGTTCAGTTTAAGCTCTGACAATAAAACCTGGAAGCTGATTGGTTACTGTGCACAGCTACACCAGATTCTGCACTCTCTCCAGGTTTAGTAAATCCACCTCTGTGTTTCGGACCCCATACACCCTATTAGATTTTCTGCAGATTTTTGTCTTCAGATTTACCAAAACCATGTAGTGCGAGGGCCCTGCCTGATTGCATACAAATTGAAAACTCTAATGGCGCGTACATACGAACGGAATTCCGGGCAGAAAAAGACCGATGAGAGCTTTTCATCGGAAAATGCGATCGTGTCGGAATTTTTGCTGGCCGAATTTCCGACAGCAAAGAATTGAGAGCATGTTCTCAATTTTTCAGACGGAAAAGGTTTCTATCGGAAATCCCGATCGTCTGTAGCGCAAAACTCCTACGCATGCTTGGAAACGTTTCGACGCATGCTCGGAAGCATTGAACTCGGCTCGTCGTAGTGTTGTACGTCACCGCGTTCTCGACGGTCGGAATTTGGTGTTGACCGCATGTAGGCAAGACCGTTTGAGCGGAATTCCGTCGAGAAAACCGTCGGAGCTTTTTCCGATGAGAATTCCGATCGTGTGTATGTATCTAATAGTGTGTATGGGGTGTTGGGCTGTACTGTGAGATCCATGGGTAGATCCATGGATAAATCCATGGGTAGATCCATGGGTAGATCCATGGGTGGATCCATGGGTAGATCCATGAGTGGATCCATGGGTAGATCCATGGGTAGATCCATGAGTGGATCCATGGGTAGATCCATGGGTAGATCCATGAGTGGATCCATGGGTAGATCCATGGGTAGATCCATGAGTGGATCCATGGGTAGATCCATGGGTAGATCCATGGGTGGATCCATGGGTAGATCCATGGGTAGATCCATGGGTAGATCTATGGGTAGATCCATGAGTGGATCCATGAGTGGATCCATGGGTAGATCTATGGGTAGATCCATGTGTAGGGTTCCTACGCCCTGTATTAGATAATGAATAGGCATTCTCAGCCATGAAAGGGTTAATCAGTGAACCTGTGAGTGGGGCAGATATCCCCCCCCCCCCCCAGGCAGGAACAGCCCCTCCCCGGGGCAGAGGAATGTGCATGTTGCTGGATTGTAATCACAGGCCAGGAATGCGGGAAGGGTTGGGCCGCAGGTGACAGCTGGCTCTGTATAGTGATGTATTCTTATTCTAATGACGAGGTGAGATCTGGGGATTTTTCCTCCCACCTCAATATCTATGAAACTCTCTCTTTACTAGTCATCCGCCCGGGTGGGCAGATCATGGCACCGATCTACAGGCTCGGGGGGGGGGGGGGGGGGGGGGGGGAAGGGGGGTAAAAAAGGAACAAGCTAGGGGGGTAGAAATTGGGCAGCGACAAACTAACATCGAATGCAAGGAGTATTCGTCCAACAAGCTTTTGTGACTGACATGTTGGCAAAAATCAGAGGCGGCCCCCTTTCCCACTGGGCCCCAGGGCCCTTTACTCCTTTTTATTACGGTCCTGCAACGTGACTTTTTCCATAGCCCCCAACCGTCCCTGATTTCGAGGGCCTGTCCCTGATTTCGAGGGCCTGTCCCTGATTTTTGAGGGATTGTCCCTGATTTTTGAGGGATTGTCCCTGATTTCGAGGGATTGTCCCTGATTTCGAGGGATTGTCCCTGATTTCGAGGGCCTGTCCCTGATTTTTGAGGGATTGTCCCTGATTTCGAGGGATTGTCCCTGATTTCGAGGGATTGTCCCTGATTTCGAGGGCCTGTCCCTGATTTCGAGGGCTTGTCCCTGATTTTGAGGGCTTGTGCCTGATTTTGAGGGCTTGTCCCTGATTTTGTCCCTGATTTTGAGGGCTTGTCCCTGATTTTGAGGGATTGTCCCTGATTTTGAGGGATTATCCCTGATTTTGAGGGATTATCCCTGATTTTGAGGGATTATCCCTGATTTTGAGGGCCTGTCCCTGATTTTGAGGGATTGTCCCTGATTTTGAGGGATTGTCCCTGATTTTGAGGGCCTGTCCCTGATTTTGAGGGCCTGTCCCTGATTTTGAGGGCCTTTCCCTGATTTTGAGGGCCTTTCCCTGATTTTGAGCGCCTGTCCCTGATTTTGAGCGAAGTCCCTCCGTCCCGCTTTCCTCCTCATTTGTCCCTTATTTTGGTCTGATCTATATAGTTGTGTATATAAAAAAGGAATTTTTTCTCTTTCAAAAAGTGTTTCCCAGAGCTAAACCTTTCATCCAAATTCTAAATTGCTGCATTTGTAAATTTTAAAAGCCAATATAAAGGAATAGTAGTGGTAAAAAAAACCCTTGTTGTCAGAAACCATGAAGTCAGACCGAGACAGAAGTACAGTTAAATCACACTTGTTTAATACTAAAAGTAAAAAGAACAAACGTAGTCAAAACATAGCCAAAGTTCAGTAACCGGAACGGATAGTCAGCCAAGCCAGAAGTCGGGGATCAATGTAGTGGAACAGCAAGCAGGATCTGGAGCCAGAAGGGATGTCAGCAAATCAAGTCTTGAACAGGATTGCAGGAGAGCGTCTTCGTTTCTGTGATGTTGACCAAGGCGAAGGCAGAGCTTCTCTGGGCTGGACGGCTTAAGTAGGCAGGACTGACGAGCAGGATATCATCAACAGCTGAGTAACTGTGGAGAGAGATGGGAGCTGGCAATTATCCGACAGCTGAGCGGCCAGCTCTGAGAAGGAAGGGCTGAGCCCAGCCCTGACACTTGTGGATTTAATTAACATATTTTTTTGGGTTATGTCCCCTTTAAGGGGCGTGCCAGGGGGCGTGTTCTATGCCTACATACATTTGCTAGTAGACGTCCCTCATTCCCATCCCAAAATGTTGGGAGGTGTGCCTTATTCACATGTTCTGCAGTGAGCCCCTTTCCTGCTGTCTTGAGTCGGCCCCCCTATGGCGGTGGAACACCAGGGCCCAGTTGCAAGTGAGACCTTTGTGACCCTGGTAGTTCCGCCACTGGGAACATTTTTTTACCGTAAGCAATTTTTGAATGCCAGGACTATGGTTGTGTTTTGGGGGTTGGGGTCACAGTCGTTAGCAGGGTAGGGGGTCTAGATTGGAAGATGTTGGCACAAATCAACATCAAATACTTGGCAAGGAACAATGGGCCAACAACGTTTTTGTGATTTACATGTTGGCAAAAAATATTTTTACCGTAAGCAGTACAATCAATAAGAAGGGATATATTTTTGATATTGGCATCGGGATTTTTTTTATTCGGTAAAAGGTTGTTTTATGTGAAGCATGTCGTCATTGTAAGTCAGGCTTATGGCTGTGGCTGTTTTGGGGGTTACATTAGTCAGCATTATAGGAGTCTGGGTTGAGGTTAGTAAGTTCGTATTGGTTTTGGTGATCACCAAATTTTCGGACTTACTATGATGACATGCTTCACATAAAACAACCTTTTGCCAAAAAAAAATTTATAAAATAAATCCCAATGCTAATATCAAAAATATATATCCATTCTTATTGGTACACAATAAGACCGATTAATAAAGGCCCCACTTAAATCCTGGGAGATTTACCCCCCTTCATGACCAAGCCATTTTTTTGCTATTCGGCACTGCGCTATTTTAACTGGTTATTTTGCAGTCATGCAACACTGTACCCAAATGAAACTTAAATATTTTTTTCACACAAATATTTATATAAATGTATGTATGTATGTGTGTGTGTATGTGTGTATGTATGTATATATATATATATATATATATATATATATATATATATATATTATATAATATAATTTTTAATATATAATATAATATTAAAGTTATAGCTCCTACAAGCTACAAGTGTGTGTGTGTGTAAAAAAAATAAAAAATAGTATTTTTTTATATATATAATTATTATTATTATTATTTTTTTTATTATATATATATTATTATAATAATGTGTGTGTGTGTGTGTGTATATATATATATATATATATATATATATATATATATATATATATATATATATATATATATATATATATATATATTTTTTTTTTTTTTTTTTTTTTTTACACACACACCATAGCTTGTAGGAGCTATAACTTTAATATTATATATTAAAAATTATATTGTGTGTGTGTGTGTGTGTATATATATATATATATATATATATAATTTTTTTTTTTTATATATTATATCATTTTTTTTTATTTTTTATACTACTAATGGCGGTGATCAGCAACTTATAATGGGGCTATGATAGTGCGGTGAACAATCTGGCACTAACTGACTGCCACTGACATCCCTAGTGACACTAATACAGTGATCGGTGCTAATACTATACACTGTCACTGTACTAATGACACTGGCTGGGAAGGGGGTTAACATCTAGGGGCGATCAAGGGGTTAAATATGTAATGTGTGCTGCTTTTACTACTAGATCTCTGTTTCTCATCCCTGGAGAAACTGATAGGTCGCTTCCTCTGTACAGAGCTCTGGGTTGTGATTGGACACAGCCGATCACCAGATCCCCTCTGGGAATCATTGGCTGGGACCTGCTGACAGGCTCCCGCTGTGTACAATCGCATCGGGTGCCAGGAGGGTGTGTGGGGGGGGGGGGGGGGGCACATGTGTGCAGGGCCAGATTAAGAACATCGTGGGCCTGGTGCTGAGGATTTTGGTGGGGCCTTTTATAAACAATAAATGAATAAATAAAAATGCAAACAATTTTTTGTTATAACAAATTAAATTAAAGAGAGAGGGAGGATGAGAGAGAGAGAGAGAGAGAGAGAAATGGATGAAAGAGGTGTTAGGGGTAAGGGAAAGAGGATGAGAGAGAAAGGGGGATGAGAGAAAGAGGATGCACATGAGCATGCGTGGTAATAATATCAACGCAGCCCAGCCAAGGCAAGGCAAGTGACCGAAGGTACAGAACCCCGAAGGAAGACGGGGTGAAGATGGAAGCGCCCCGCCGGATTGATCACAGCACAGCACTGGAGGGCTCAGTCTGACAATTTAAGTGTACCCTAATGTGCTAATATGCTGTGCATACTTGTACATTATGGCATAACCTACCTCAGGGCCTCTAAAAAATAGTAATGTTAGAAAAAGTTTACTACCGCTTTAATATCATTGGAACCCAGGAGCCTATTGACCCGCATAGTTGCCAACATTTCAAAAATATTTTCAGGGACACTTTTTTACAAGTGTTATATTTAGAGTAGCTGACATCCCCTTTGTTCATCTATACATCACAATAGTAATTACAAAATTAAATAAGTACTAATAATGGGGCAGAACAAATATGAGGACTGAGATTTCCTTTAGTTGAACTAACAAAAGTGTGCCCATTATAGAGCTGGTAACATTCAGGATATTCAGTATAATTTTAAAGAACTGTTTTTGTGGGTAAGAGGCATAGGGGAGGAGAATGGATGGTATAAAAGTGGGAAGTATGTGCAGGTGAGGGAGAGGAATGTGGAGGGTCTAACAGTGGGCACTATGTACATGAGAGGAGTGCGGAGGGTATGGCAGAAGGCACTATGTACAGGAGAAGAGTGTGAAGAGTATGACAGTGGGCAGTATGCACAGCAGAGGAGTGTGGAGGGTATGACAGTGAGCAGTATGTACAGGAGAGGAGTGTGGAGGGTACGAAAGTGGGCACTATGTACAGGAGAGTATGACAGTGGGCAGTATGTACAGGAGAGGAGTGTGGAGGGTATGACAGTGAGCAGTATGTACAGGAGAGGAGTGTGGAGGGTACGACAGTGGGCATTATGTACAGGAGAGAAGTGTATGACAGCGGGCACTATGTACAGGAGAGGAGTGTGTAGGATATGACAGCGGGCGTTATGTATAGGAGAGAAGTGTGGAGAGTAATACAGTGAGCAGTATGTACAGGAGAGAAGTGTGGAGAGTATGACAGTGGGCACTATGTATAGGAGAGAAGTGTGGAGGGTATGACAGCGGGCGCTATGTATAGGAGAGAAGTGTGGAGGGTATGACAGCGGGCGCTATGTACAGGAGAGAAGTGTGGAGAGTATGACAGTGGGCACTATGTATAGGAGAGCAGGATGCAGTAATCTGGGAAGGAAAAATATAAAGGTTTGTGGAAGGATTTTTAGGGACTGTGTAGTGGTTAAGCGGGCCATACATGGATTGAAATTACACCAATTAAGCAGAGACCAGCCATAGTCGATCTATGTATGGACTACCTGGTTTTACACAAGTCAACCTATTAACCGACTTGAGTACAACCAGCCTGTCGGGTTTTCCCCAAAACAATCAGTGCTGCAAGCTATAGTTAGCAACACTAATCATTGTATTCACTGGCAGAACACAATAACTCTGCGGGAGTGATTCCCCCATCCACAGGTCAGCAGGTGAGAGGGTGTGTGGGAACAGGCTGCGGAGAGATACTAGTCAGTGGCTGGGTAGACACCGGCTAGTATCAGGGCCAGATACACACAGGTTACATATGCCACGATCGTTAGAGCGAGAGCAATAATTCTAGCCTTAGACCTCCTCTGTAACTCTAAACATGTAACCTGTAAAAAAATTTAAAGCATCGCTTAGTACACAAAAAAAAAATCGTACTAACTTTATTTTTATTTTTTTGATGAATGAAACAGTTTCTTTCCAAAAAAAAACGTTTGAAAAATTGCTGCGCAAATATCGTGTAACATAAAAAGTTGCAAAGACCACCATTTTATTCCATAGGGTGTTCGCTGAAACAATATATATAATGCTTGAGGGTTCTGAGTAATTTTCTATAAAAAAAAAATGATGATTTTTACATGTAGGAGAGAAGTGTCAGAATTGGCCTGGGTGGCGAGGGGTTAATTATCATAAGTAATATGCAAATAATTATTATAAGCACTGTGATGTCATCCTCTCAGTCTGCTGCAGAGTGTTCCAGCTTGTATTTATACTGGCCGCTCTGTATATAGCTTCTGACAGGCTGCGCAAGCAACCCCATATCTCCAGAACCATAGATGATAGCAGCCCCATATACCAGTGCTGGGGTAGGTCTTTAGCTACCTACCCCCCAAATGTGGGGTCTCTGTGACCCCTGATTGCTGAGCTACAACCCTCGAAGTCGATAATTTTTTTTTTTTTTTTTAATTATTTTTTTTTTTTTTTGGGGCAAATGGGCCTATCTTGAGAAAGGGGCCTGGAGCTGCAGCTCCAATAGCCCCTATGTTAATCCGGCCCTGCATGTGTGCGCTCTAAACCCAGTGGTAGGCAGCGACGTACGGGTACATCGCTTTGCCTTCAGTAGCCGCTCGTCAGGCGGGCAGTCGCCAAGTGGGTAATCTCCACCCCAACCCATTACTCCTCTCTATCATCTCCATATTTCACAGACTCAATAGAAGACATGGGGCATGTGCACCTCCCACCAAATGCTTTGGACCAGGGCACAAAGCAAGGCCCATAAAGACATGGATGAGCGAATTTGGGTTGGAGGAACTTGACTGGCCTGCACAGAGTCCTGACCTCAACCCGATAGAACACCATTGGGATGCGTTATAGCGGAGACTGCGAGCCAGGCCTTCTCATCCAACATCAGTGCCTGACCTCACTAATGCGCTTCTGGAAGAATGGTCAAACATTCCATAGTCACACTCCTAAACCTTGTGGACGGCCTTCCCAGAAGAGTTGAAGCTGTTATAGCTGCAAAGGGTGGGGCCAACTCAATAATGAACCCTACGGACTAAGACTGGGATGCCATTAAAGTTCATGTGCGTGTAAAGGCAGGTGTCCCAATACTTTTGGTAATATAGTGTATAAGGGACTTTCTAGGAGTGGAACGTTCAGCGTGGCCCGACACGTATCGAGCTCCACATGGCTTCCTCGGGGGCCAGTGTCTGGGATCGGCAGGCTTGGTGTGTTGGATACAAAGGCCCCAAAGAAAGGATATATAACACCCTATAGAAGGGACGGTACAGGAGACTCAATGCAGATCAGGATATTGAGATCCGAGTCCATTCTAATGTCACACCTCCTAACATTTTGGGATGGGAATGAGGGACACCTACTAGAAAACACATGTAGGCATTGGACACGCCCCCCTGCCACACCCCCTTAAAGGAGACTTGACCAAAAAAAAAAGGTTTACTAAATCCACAAGTGCTTTTTTTTACCACTACTATTCTTTTATATTGGCTTTTTTAAATTTACAAATGCAGCAATTTAGAATTTGGATGAAAGGTTTAGCACTGGGAAACACTTTTTGAAATCTACAAAGTGCATTTTATATACAACTCTATAGATCAGACCAAAATGAGGGACAAATGAGGACAGAGGGACAGAGGGACATTGCTCCAAATCAGGGACAGTTGGGAGCTGTGTAATGTGACGCGTTTGCATGCTGAGAATGGGGTCCTGGTGGGGATTTCTTCATGGTCTTTTTTTTTTTTTTTTTTGTCAACCAGATTTTGTATCAATAAAGTTGTATCTATTTTTGATCTTAGTTTGACATGAGAGCAGTGTCATCCAGGGCCGGTGGAAGGATCTTTGACTACACAGGCAAAGGTGCGATTTGTTACCCCCCTCATCCTGGTGCCCTAAGGCGGCTGCCCAAGCAGCCTTATGCTGGCGCAAACCACGGTGACCTCACCGGGTCTCTGTGCTTCTCTATGCAATGCGGACAGATCGTGGCTGGTGGGAGGGGCCTGCAGGGGGGCTGTACATAGCTTCCTGAAAAGATCGCAGCCCCCCTGCCGCAGTACTCCTCTGAAGAGCCTTAATTACTGATGCAAGAAGTGGGAGGGGTTATTCAAATATCGTAATGCCTTGATGGGAGGGTGTCAGTCTGGAGGAGTGGGCGTTCCTAGCCAGGCTGTATTTCTTTTAAGAACACTTACATGTGATGCTGAGCCTCGTTGATTTAAAGAACTGAAATCCAATGAAAGAATTGATCGGGAACAGTCAGGCTGAGGAGGAAAGGGCTAGATGATGCTGGTCATCCTCCAGCCAGGAAATGGGGCGTGGCTCTATCTGACTTGCCGCAGCTTCTGATGCACATGGTGAGAAGCTCACAGTGTGCAGTGAAATCAGAGGAAGCCTTTTCAGTCCAGGAGAGGAGCCGCTACAACACTACAAGACTGGAGGGGAGGCCGGAGGGAGGATTTGATGGTTCTATCTGGGTGTGGATTCTGGTCTTCGGTTGGCTGTATGATCTCACTAGGTAAAGTCTGCTGTTATTTCAGTGTCTGTAGCGGGTAATAGTCCCTCCGATACCAGACTGGGAGACGTGTCGGTATGTTTCTTGTTCAGAGGGAGAGACTGGGACTCCGTCCAGCTCCAGTTCTGACATTTCCTGGAATCCGGACAGATACTGAGAAATGAGATGTCACTGCGATGTAGTGCAGAGAAGACCGTCTACTGTATTATGTCTGCAGTCTCTGATCATCTCCTGTAGGGTGTCTGCAGTCTCTCACCATCTCCTGTAGTATGTCTGCAGTCTTTGACCATTTCCTGTAGTATGTCTGCAGTCTCTGACCATTTCCTGTAGGATGTCTGCAGTCTCTGACCGTCTCCTGTAGTATGTCTGCAGTCTCTGACCATCTCCTGTAGGATGTCTGCAGTCTCTGACCATCTCCTGTAGTATGTCTGCAGTCTCTGACCATTTCCTGTAGTATGTCTGCAGTCTCTGACGTCTCCTGTAGGGTGTCTGCAGTCTCTGACCGTCTCCTGTAGGATGTCTGCAGTCTCTGACCATCTCCTGTAGGATGTCTGCTGTCTCTGACCGTCTCCTGTAGTATGTCTGCTGTCTCTGACCGTCTCCTGTAGTATGTCTGCAGTCTCTGACCGTCTCCTGTAGGATGTCTGCAGTCTTTGACCGTCTCCTGTAGGATGTCTGCAGTCTTTGACCGTCTCCTGTAGGATGTCTGCAGTCTTTGACCGTCTCCTGTAGGATGTCTGCAGTCTTTGACCGTCTCCTGTAGTATGTCTGCAGTCTCTGACCGTCTCCTGTAGGATGTCTGCAGTCTCTGACCATCTCCTGTAGGATGTCTGCAGTCTCTGACAGTCTCCTGTAGGATGTCTGCAGTCTCTGACCATCTCCTGTAGGATGTCTGCAGTCTCTGACCGTCTCCTGTAGTATGTCTGCAGTCTCTGACCGTCTCCTGTAGTATGTCTGCAGTCTCTGACCATCTCCTGTAGTATGTCTGCAGTCTCTGACCATCTCCTGTAGGGTGTCTGCAGTCTCTGACCATCTCCTGTAGGATGTCTGCAGTCTCTGACCATCTCCTGTAGGATGTCTGCAGTCTCTGACCATCTCCTGTAGTATGTCTGCAGTCTCTGACCGTCTCCTGTAGTATGTCTGCAGTCTCTGACCGTCTCCTGTAGTATGTCTGCAGTCTCTGACCGTCTCCTGTAGTATGTCTGCAGTCTCTGACCGTCTCCTGTAGTATGTCTGCAGTCTCTGACCGTCTCCTGTAGTATGTCTGCAGTCTCTGACCGTCTCCTGTAGTATGTCTGCAGTCTCTGACCGTCTCCTGTAGTGTGTCTGCAGTCTCTGACCCTCTCCTGTAGTATGTCTGCAGTCTCTGACCATCTCCTGTAGTGTGTCTGCAGTCTCTGACCATCTCCTGTAGTGTGTCTGCAGTCTCTGACCCTCTCCTGTAGTATGTCTGCAGTCTCTGACCATCTCCTGTAGTGTGTCTGCAGTCTCTGACCATCTCCTGTAGTGTGTCTGCAGTCTCTGACCATCTCCTGTAGTGTGTCTGCAGTCTCTGATCCTCTCCTGTAGGGTGTCCGCAGTCTCTGACCATCTCCTGTAGTGTGTCTGCAGTCTCTGACCATCTCCTATAGTATGTCTGCAGTCTCTGACCGTCTCCTGTAGGATGTCTGCAGTCTCTGACCATCTCTTGTATCATGTTGAGTAAATTGATCTTCACTGCTCTAGAAGTATCCGGTGTCTGGGCTGATGTTTGCAGCGTTGGCTGCGCTCCCTCTCGGTGGTGTTGTGGTTTCTGTGGCGGGGTGTGATTAGTGTTGGGAGTGTGGCCAGGTTGTAACGCCCCGGCGCTGGCGCTCAGCCTCTCTCTACGTTCTTCTCTCTCCGCTGGTTGGGAATGTTGCGATCTGTTATGGAAGGAAACTATCAATTAGGAGAACCAGCATGACACAGGAGACCTCTTGGACTGGAGTGAAGAACTTCTGTCTGAGGAACTACAAGTCCCATAGTACCCGCCAGCCAACGTGTGAGTATTCCACAGGAAGAAGTCAGGATTCATCTTTCATGGTTCTGATTCCTCTATATTGATGGATCGTGTGGTTGGGGGTCACTGAGCTCTACCCGTCATCATTGCTCTATTGTATTTCTTCATCAGGTCAAACGCCTAGTGCATCACCGAAAACATTTATTGAAACCAAATGCCAAAACAAATAATGCCACTGTATTTAGATCCAGCAGTAGGATGGTGCCACCTGGACCTAACCATCTCTCATATTAGCAGGCTTGCGCGTTTCAGGGGACACAACCCCTTCAGAGCTTTGGGGCCTAGATTATGGCACCCTCTGGGGCTCAGGTTGGATTATTACACCCTCTGGGGCCCCGGCTGTAGGGTGGTTGCCTCTCGGGGGACCAGGATGTATTATGGCATCCTCCAGGGCCCAGGGTGGTTTATGGCACTCTCTGGGGGGACGAGGCTGGGGCCTAGACACTAAAAATATGGCATCCTCCTGGGGCCTAGACCAGATTATGGCATCCTCCTGGGGCCTAGACTAGATTATGGCATCCTCCCGGGGCCTAGACCAGATTATGGCATCTTCCTGGGGCCTAGACCAGATTATGGCATCCTCCTGGGGCCTAGACTAGATTATGGCATCCTCCTGGGGCCTAGACTAGATTATGGCATCCTCTTGGGGCCTAGACTAGATTATGGCATCCTCTTGGGGCCTAGACTAGATTATGGCATCCTCCTGGGGCCTAGACTAGATTATGGCATCCTCTTGGGGCCTAGACTAGATTATGGCATCCTCTTGGGGCCTAGACTAGATTATGGCATCCTCCTGGGGCCTAGACTAGATTATGGCATCCTCCTGGGGCCTAGACCAGATTATGGCATCCTCCTGGGGCCTAGACTAGATTATGGCATCTTCCTGGGGCCTAGACCAGATTATGGCATCCTCCTGGGGCCTAGACCAGATTATGGCATCCTCCTGGGGCCTAGACCAGATTATGGCATCCTCCTGGGGCCTAGACCAGATTATGGCATCCTCCTGGGGCCTAGACCAGATTATGGCATCCTCCTGGGGCCTAGACTAGATGATGGCATCCTCCTGGGGCCTAGACTAGATGATGGCATCTTCCTGGGGCCTAGACCAGATCCAGCCTGGGCCCCAGAGGGTGCCACAATCCAGCCTGGGCCCCAGAGGGTGCCACAATCCAAAGGCAGCCTAAATCCAGCCCAGGCCTTAATGGGTGTTTATAATTCAGCCTGTCATAATTATAACACTCATTTAGGCTCTAGGGGCCCGCTCTGGGGGCCCAGGCTGGATTGGGGCCCGCTCTGGGGGCCCAGGCTGGATTGGGGCCCGCTCTGGGGGCCCAGGCTGGATTGGGGCCCGCTCTGGGCCCCAGGCTGGATGGGGGCACGCTCTGGGGCCCAGGCTGGATTGGGGAACCCTCTGGGGGATTTGGATGGATTATGGCACCCTCTGGATCCTGGTTTTAGTTATGATGCCCTCCAGGGATGAGACTGGATTATGGTGTCCTGCAGGGCCTTTAGTGCACCCTCTATGGACAACCATTAATCCATAACATACAGACCAATCGATAAGCACCTCTCAATCTTGGTTGTGATTATAATGAATGGTGCACCATCTGGGGTTGTCCTCTGCTGAACAATGTGGGTATAGAACTGACGGTGAACCCAAGCTGTATTATGGTACCCCTTGTGAGACAAGGGTGATTGATGACATCCTCTGGCACCCTCTATGGCTTGGGCTGAATTATGGTGCCCTCTGGGGGACCGTGGTCGATGTTGGCACCTTCTGGGTCCAAGAGTGAATTACGGTGCCCTCCAGGGCCCCGGGGCTGGATTGTGGAAGCCTCTGAACCAGGATGGATTCTAGCACCTTCTGGGTCTCTGGCTGAATTATGGCACCCTTGGGGGGGACTAGGATGGATTATGGCAACCTCTGGGTAACCTGATAGATTATGGCACCCTCAGGATCTCTGGCTGAATTATGGCACCCTCTATGGTTTGGTCTGAATTATGGTGCTCTCTGGGGGACCGTGGTCGATTTTATGGCACCTTCTGGGTCCAAGGTTGAGTCATAGTGCCCTCCAGGGCCAGGGGCTGGGTTGTGGAGGCCTCTGGGGAACCAGGATGGATTATGGCACCATCTGGGTCTTGGGCTGGATTATGGCACCCTCGGGGGGAGCAGGATAGATTATAGCCCCCTCAGATCTCGGGCTGAGCTATGACATCCTCCAGGGACCAAACTGGATTATGATGTCCACCAGAGCCTTTAGTGCATCCCCTGGGGACAAACATTAATTGTACCCTACAGACCAATAGACAAGAACCTCCCAGTCTTGGCCTGATTTCTGGTGTACAGAGGATTATGGGAAGATAACTGTTGTAAAGGTGGGTCTGGGAGTATATATTAATCTGTAGGGGCTGCTCTGCGTCACGCTATAATGACTGGCACACCAAAATGGGGTTGTCCTTTGCTGAGCCATGTGGGAGAGAACTGATGGTGAACCCAGGCTGTATTGCGGCATCCCTGGAAACCATGCTGGATTATGGCACCCCCTAGGGACCAGGCTGACATATGGCACCCCCTAGGGACCAGGCTGACATATGGCACCCCCTAGGGACCAGGCTGACATATGGCACCCCCTAGGGACCAGGCTGACATATGGCACCCCCTAGGGACCAGGCTGACATATGGCACCCCCTAGGGACCAGGCTGACATATGGCACCCCCTAGGGACCAAGTTAAATTATGGCACCCTCTAGGGACCAAGTTGGATTATGGCACCCTCTAGGGACCAAGTTGGATTATGGCACCCTCTAGGGACCAAGTTGGGTTATGGCACCCTCTAGGGACCAAGTTGGGTTATGGCACCCTCTAGGGACCAAGTTGGATCATGGCACCCTCTAGGGACCAAGTTGGATCATGGCACCCTCTAGGGACCAAGTTGGATCATGGCACCCTCTAGGGACCAAGTTGGATCATGGCACCCTCTAGGGACCAAGTTGGATCATGGCACCCTCTAGGGACCAAGTTGGATCATGGCACCCTCTAGGGACCAAGTTGGATCATGGCACCCTCTAGGGACCAAGTTGGATCATGGCACCCTCTAGGGACCAAGTTGGATCATGGCACCCTCTAGGGACCAAGTTGGATCATGGCACCCTCTAGAAACTAAGCTGGAAAATGGCACCCTCTGTGGCCTGGTCTTAATTATGGCACCCTCCCAAGGACAAGACTGACAAATGGCACCCTCTAGGTACCGAGCTGGATTACAGCATCCCCTGTGGCCTGGGCTGAATTATGGCACCCTCCAGGGACCGGGCTGGATTATGGCGCCCTCTTCAGCCTAGGCTTAAATATAGCACCCTCCATTGATCAAGCTGGATTATGGTGTCTGGTATGAATGGCACACTAACTGGTTGTCCTCTCCTGAGTGGCAGGGGAGGGAACTGATGGTGGGCCCGGCGTGGGAATGTTTTGTGCCCCCCCCCATGCCGTACATTGCTACAATTCTATAGATAAGACATCTGACATTTTTCTGTGTAACCTGTCACCAGATTTGTACATATTTTCCCAGAATCGGTTCTGCTTGGGATAACCTGATAAAAATACGAAGCATCGAGCGGCAGCTGGAAAATTCCTGACATAATTTTTTTTTTTGTAAAAGTGCCAGGAATGTATTCCATCGTTCGCCCGATTTCTCCCGGGCCCCCCCGGCCCTCCTCCTGACCCCGTCATGTTATATTTACATTGCTGCCTATGTCGGTAATGTGGTAATAGGGGGGGGGTTACGTAAAATGAGCGTTATTTTTGTCCAGGATTGTGAAAGCCGGAGAGAGCAGTAAGCGGTTTGTCTCTTTTCCATAATGATGACATGCGGAGTCTTGTCCGCCCGCGCTGGCTCATTCACTGCTGGAAACCCGCCGTCTCATGTACATACAACGGAAAATTCAGATTTGTTGTCCTCGCCGAGCTCTGGCAGAAGTATGAAGAGGCGTTGCATCAGGATGACCATGTTCGTGCGGACACGTCCCTGCATTTCCCATCTCATTACCCAACATAAACTGTTATTTTTGTATCTAGTGTGTTTGTCCTTTTATGTTATGTTCAGCGTTTTGACATTTTGCAGCAGTGGAACCGATCGGCGCCAACAAGGGGCCCAGGATGGTTCTATAATTGCAATTAGACATGCGCAGGACAGAAAAATTTGTTTCGTTTTGGATAGATTCGTTACTAATGTTGATTCGTTACGGAATTCCATTTTAGTTTTATTTTATTTTTTTTTTCAATTATTAATATGCTAATGAATTCCAAATTTTCGGAACGATTCGGATCGGTTGAAAAATGATCGACCGATTTTTGAATTTTGTGTGAAAAATAGCTGGTTAGGGAGCGGAGACGGGAAGCCGGCCGCCGCCGCGTCCTTAACAACCGATGACTCCATCATCTGTCAGCGAGCTTCCCCTCTCACAGCTGAAATGTAAACAAAAGAATTACGGCAATAGAAAAGTCAGAAAAAAAACAGCGTGTGGTTCCCCCCATCCATACCAGGACATTTGGGGTACATTGGGTCGATAATGTCACAGAGGGGGGCGGAGTCCCCTGGCTGACGTCATCGGGTGACTCTGCCCCTTAGCCATTTAAATAATGGCAGAGGATGCAGTCTACAGCAGCGTTCGACAAGATCAGAGTTTTATTTTATTTTTATTTATTTTTTTCTACATCGGGGGACATTGTGTGTTGTGTGTGTTTTTGTTTATTTTTATTTTATTTTTTTATTTTATTTTATTTATACAACTAATGGCGGTGATCAGCGACTTATAATGGGACTGTGATGCTGCGACACTGGAAGTGACGCTGGGGGGAACTGACTAACTACCACTGACATCACCAGTGACACTAATACAGTGATCAGTGCTAATAATATTCACTGTCACTGTACTAAGGACACTGGCTGGGAAGGGGGTTAACATCTGGGGAGATCAAGGGGTTAAACATGTGCCTAACTATGTGTAATGTGTGTACAGTGTGCTGCTTTTTACTAACGATCTCTGCTTTGTAGAAATTAGAAAAAAATGTAAAAAAAAAAAAAGGCACGTTTTTAACAATTCATTTTCCTTTATTAAAAAAAAAAAAAAAAGGAATTTTTTATTTATTTTTTTTTTTAATAAAGGAAAAGGAATTGTTAAAAACTTGTCTTCGCCTTTCTTACTTTTTTTTTCTCATTCCTGCAAAGCAGAGATCGTTAGTTAAAAGCAGCACACTGTACACACATTACACATAGTTAGGTACATGTTTAACCCCTTGATCTCCCCAGATGTTAACCCCCTTCCCAGCCAGTGTCCTTAGTACAGTGACAGTGCATATTATTATCACTGATTACTGTATTAGTGTCAGTGGCAGTTAGTTCCCCCCAAGCGTCACTGTCAGTGTCGCAGTATCACAGTCCCATTTTAAGTCGCTGATCACTGCCATTAGTAGTATTAAAGAAACAACAAATAAATAAATTGTGCAGCACAGTGGCTAAGCGGCCTAGCAGCACTGGGTTCGCCGGTTCGATTCCCACCCACGACACTATCTGCCTGGAGTTTGCTTGTTCTCCTTGTGCCTGTGTGGGTTTCCTCCCACACTGCAAAGACATGCTGGTAGGTTAATTGGCTTCTGTCTAAATTGGCCCCAATATATGAATGTGAGTTGGGGACCTTTAGATTGTAAGCTCCTTGAGGGTAGGGACCGATATGAATGTACAATGTATATGTAAATCGCTGCGTAAATTGACAGCGCTATGTAAGTACCTTAAATAATATATATATTTATTTTTATTTATATATATATTATTATTATTTAAGGTTCTTTATATAGTGCTGGCGCTATATAAGTACCTATAATCGAGTAATAAATACAAATTCCAGTATATATATACTTAACTTGTAGGCACTATAACTTTCACGCAAACCAATCAATATACGATTATCTGTTTTTTGTTTTTATTTTTTTTTTTTTATCAAAAACACGTAGCATAATACATTATGGCCAAAAGTTATGAAGACATTAGATTTTTTTTTTTTTTTTTTGACATTTTTTTTTTCTTTTTCTTTTCTTTTTTTTTTTTTATTGAATACATTTTATAGCAGAAAGTAATTTTTTTTTTTTTTTTTTTTCTTTTTACAAATGTTTTGTCTTTTTATCGCAAAAAATAAAAAAACCCAGTGGTGATCAAATACCACCAAAAGAAAGATATATATTAAAGTGGTTGTAAACCCTTACAAACCACTTTGACCTACAGGTAAGCCTAGATTACCTGTAGGTCCAATAAATATCTCCTAAACCTACATATCACGGCGATATGCCGCTTTCCTGCGCATGCGCGGGAGTGACGTCATCGCAGCTCCAGCGCATGATAGCCGAGAGACCCGGAAGTCACTCCTGGAATGATGGCGACGGAGGAGGTCGTGGATGAGGACCTCTTCGGGGGCTTCGTTCTCAGGTAAGTCATTCATAATGAGCTATTCATTATGCCTTTGCCTTGCAGGTTCCGTTTTATTTTTTATTTTTTTTTGAGGAAGGTTTACTTCCTCTTTAAGGATATAAATCTTTATTGGGTACAACGTTGCATGACCGCACAATCACCAGTTAAAGTAGCGCAGTGCCGAATAGCAAAAAATAACCTGGTCATGAAGGAGGGGGGGGGGGGGGGGGGAATCACCCAGCGCTCAAGTGGTTTAAAATATTTAGATTGTGGGCATAACACAAAGTAGACAGAAAACATCAGTTCAGCAGTCTAATGCGGCGTACACACGGTCGGAATTTCCGATGGAAACAGTCCGATGGGAGCTTTTCAACGGATTTTCCGACCGTGTGTATGCCCATCGGTCTTTTTCTATCGGAATTTCCGACGGACTTTTGGATTGAGAACCTGTTCTCAATTTTTCCGACGGAAAACATTTCTATCGGATTTTCCGATCGTGTGTATGAAATTCCGACACGCAAAATTCCGACGCATGCTCGGAAACAATTTGACGCATTCTCAGAAGCATTAAACTTCCCTTTTATAGTGCTGTCGAACGTGTTTTATGCCGCTGTGTTATTGACCGTCGGAATTTAGTGTGACCGTGTGCAGGGGCGGACTGACAACTCATGGGGCCTCCGGGCAATAGAAGATCATGGGGCCCCTTGGTCCCCGCACTCAAGGGGACCAAGCGCACACACAGGGGGACACTGGAGGGAGAGCGCGCACACAGGGGGACACTGGAGGGAGAGCGCGCACACAGGGGGACACTGAAGGGAGAGCGCACACACAGGGGGACACTGGAGGGAGAGCAAACACACAGGGGGGACACGCACACAGGGGGACACTGAAGGGAGAGCGCACACACAGGGGGACACTGGAGGGAGAGCGCACACACGGGGGGACACTGGAGGGAGAGCGCACACACGGGGGGACACTGGAGGGAGAGCGCACACACAGGGGGACACGCACACAGGGGGACACTGGAGGGAGAGCGCACACACAGGGGGACACTGGAGGGAGAGCACACACACAGGGGGACACTGGAGGGAGAGCACACACACAGGGGGACACTGGAGGGAGAGCAAACACACAGGGGGGGACACGCACACAGGGGGACACTGAAGGGAGAGCGCACACACGGGGGGACACTGGAGGGAGAGCGCACACACGGGGGGACACTGGAGGGAGAGCGCACACACGGGGGGACACTGGAGGGAGAGCGCACACACGGGGGGACACTGGAGGGAGAGCGCACACACGGGGGGGACACACACACAGGGGGACACTGGAGGGAGAGCTCGCACGCAGGGGGGGGCATGCACACACAGGGGGACACTGGAGGGAGAGCGCACACGCAAGGGGGGGGCACGCACACACAGGGGGACACT
Organism: Lithobates sylvaticus; assembly: GCA_028564925.1. Classification (NCBI taxonomy): domain Eukaryota; kingdom Metazoa; phylum Chordata; class Amphibia; order Anura; family Ranidae; genus Lithobates; species Lithobates sylvaticus. The sequence continues at coordinate 11,314,517 of CM053032.1, read as the reverse complement.
GGAGGGAGAGCTCACACGCAGGGGGGGGGGGGACAAGCACACACAGGGGGACACTGGAGGGAGAGCGCACACGCAGGGGGGCACACACACACACACACAGGGGGACACTGGAGGGAGAGCGCACACACGGGGGGGACACATACACAGGGGGACACTGGAGGGAGAGCGCACACGCAGGGGGGCACACACACACACACAGGGGGACACTGGAGGGAGAGCGCACACACAGGGGGGGACACACACAGGGGGACACTGGAGGGAGAGTGCACACACAGGGGGGCACTGGAGGGAGAGCGCACACACAGGGGGGGACACTGGAGGGAGAGCGCACACACAGGGGGGGACATGCACACAGGGGGACACTGGAGGGAGAGCGCACACACACAGGGGGGACACGCACACACAGGGGGACACTGGAGGGAGAGCGCACACACAGGGGGGACACTGGAGGGAGAGCGCACACACAGGGGGGGACACTGGAGGGAGAGCGCACACACAGGGGGGGACATGCACACAGGGGGGGACACTGTGGGGTGGGGGGGGCACTGTGGGCTGGGGGGGACACTGTGGGCTAGGGGTGACACTGTGGGGTAGGGGGTGACACTGTGGGGGGGGGGGGCCGTGACTCTGTACCACCCCCCCATCACTTGTGGCGGTCCTGGTAAATGAACTCACCGAAGCCGATGCCAATGCTCCCCGCCGGCCCCTCCACTCTTCTCTTCCATTAGGGGCCCGGACTCGGCAGGTTGAAGCGGCTGTATTACATGCCGCGAATACTGCTAACGGCACGCGGCTCCCCGCCGGCCCCTTCTTCCCTCCCGTCCGTCCCAGGTGACGTCACGACGCATACAGTAGAAGCACCTGGGACGGACGGAAGGGAAGAAGGGGCCGGCGGGGAGCCGCACGCCGTTAGCAGTATTGTTAGCGGCATCGCGGCATGTAATACAGCCGTTTCAAGTGGCCCCTCATGTGGCCGAGTCCGGGCCCCTAATGGCCCCGGGCCCTCGGGCGGCGCCCGAGTCACCGACCTGTCAGTCCGCCCCTGACCGTGTGTAGGCAAGACAGTTTGAGCGAAATTCCGTCGGAATTCCGACGGGAAAACCATCAGACCTTTTTCCGACGAGAATTCCGACCACGTGTACGCGGCATTAGTAAAGAAAAAACACAAAATTGATCTAAGACTATTTTATGTTTCGAGGGGCATCCATGACGTTGGTTTTGCAGGGCACCCTGGTATTTTCTAAAGGGAGGGCACAGCAGAAGCTTTTCCTTCTTGTGTCTGAAAACTCCGTATGAAACCACATAAAATAAGTGAAAAAAATGGCAGCCTTGCCTGAGCAATGAGTACAGCTATAAATAGCAGCTAATCTTCGTATCTCTCTGATCTGCGCGGTTAGAAAAACTCCCCTTTGCACTGCTTTGTTGCATTATGCAGCTCTTTTTTTTTTTTTTTTTTTATTTATTTATTTATTTTTTTGCTGATTTCACAATCCTGCCCTGGCAGAGATGGTGTTTTGTCCTCCTGCCAGTACAGGGCAGGATTTCTGGCAGAACATACTATCTGGAGATTATCAGCGGGTATGCTGGGTGTGGTATACCTGGAGCGGATACAGAATTATTGAAGTTATTCCTCTCTTATTGCTTTTCTCTCGGAGGCGGACATTTCATCTATAGGTGGATGCTGGCGGTGTCCTGTAGCTTGTATGGTCACATGACACGCATCCGCCGTGCCGTTTCTTTATTCTCTTACTTGTCATTTTTCTATGTTGCGCTGAGCTGCATCAGGTTATTATTGTTCAGTAGTTTGCTGATTTCTAGTGGAGGTTTTGGGCCACTACAACTTGTTTACTACATACCTTTGGTTCTTCCCTCTGTCCTCCCCCCACCTGTTTAGTGCTAGTTAGTTCAGTCCTAGCTAGACCCTCCCCTTTTCTTATACGTCCCCCTCAGTCCTAAATCCCCTGTGCTTTATAATTCCCTGAAATAAAAGTTGGAGATTCCCGCCCTTATGCCCCGGTACAGCGCTACATATATTTGGGTTATTGGGTGGCTGAAAAGGGTCTTTAACACCTTCCTGCCCAGGCCTATTGTAAAACAACGGGAGGGCGGGAGCACTGTTGTCCTATGACGTCCTCCCCAGGATCGCACCTCGCGCACCCTATGGGCCATGCTCTTGCGCGATTTGTCAGCCGCCATGTCCACCGGCAAATCGCTGTACTGGCCCGCTGCCAGTACCATGTGACTACTGCGGCCAACAGGTTTTTTTTTTGGGGTCACCCACACCCCCCACACTTACCCCATCTATGGTGCGGGCAGTGGCTTCCCCTGCGTCTCCTCAGCATCACAGCAGCTCCCGCCATGCATCTCCTCAGTCCTCCTCCAAGGCGGCCAATAGGAGCCGCTTCTTGATTGGCCAGGAGGAGAATCAGGAAGACTGATGGCGAATATTTATTCGCTATTGTCACACAACTGGGTGGGCTTCGGGTGCAGTGCTCTGTGCCCCGAGCCCACCCTTTTTTTTAAGCCAATTATAGCCTCAGGCTCTAATCATGTGCTTTAAAAAAAAAAAAAAAAAAACAGATTGCAATCCATACGTCCGGTGCCCCGCATGTAGATTAGGGGGCCGGACATATGGATGGAGGGGGTGGCACCCGTGCGCCCGGCATTACGGGCCGCCACTAGTGGCCAATCAGCAGATGATGCGACAGTTGTACACAATGAAAGGCTTTGATTCATGCCTTTTCATTGTATACCATTGTGATGAGCTCTGTGATTGGTCAGTCATCACATGGTACAGACAGGGCCAATCATAGGCCATCTGTACCATGTGATATACTGTGGCCAATCGCAGCTAATCACAATAGTAAACGCTGAATGAGAAGTTTTCATTCAGAAAAAAATGGTTGCTTATAACTGTAAAATTCAGTTATAATCAATTTATAGTGTGTAAAAAATAAATAAGATAAAATAAAGAAAAAAGAAAAAACTGTCCTCATCACCTCCCCAGAGTAGTACAGTGTTACCTTGGTAACACCGTGTTGCTATGGTCACTGTATGTAAAAGAAAAAAGTCATTAAAAAAATTTAATAATATTTCAAAAAATTTGAATACTTTTTTATTTTTTTGGGTAATAGGCTTCTATGGCCAATAAATACCAGAACACATTCTCCATTCACAAAGTTAGCACACCAAGATAAGTACACTTATTTTTTTAAAAGTGATGTTTTTTTCAGCTGAACCCAATGGAGTTTTTATAAATTGCAGTCACATTACCTCCCAACTTTTTGAGATGGGAACGAGGTACACCTATTAGCAAATGTATGTAGGCACAGGACACACCCCCTGCCAATGCCCACTTTTTAGAAGAATTATACAAAAAATGATTAGTTAAACCCACAAGTTTTTTTTTTATTTTTTTACTACTATTATGCCTTTATATTGGCTTTTGAGGTTTCCAAATGCAGCAATTTAGAGCCCTTGCACACTGTGCCGAAAAGGGGTTAAATCAGGGGTCAAGTCCTGGGGAAAAAAGTGTGGGAACTCCCACCCAAGATCCACTCCCCCACCAAAAAAAAAATTTAAAAAAATGATACGCTCATACGCACGAACTCTTCAAAAGTGGTATTTTTCACCCAATTTTCGTATTGTGTGTATGAAGCTTAACTGTTAGTACATAAAAAAAAAAAAAACAATCCTCAATAAACATAAATACGGTAATTCTCTGAATAATCGGCATTCATACAATTGTGCTTCCATGCAAATGTGAACATCATGTTCTGATCTTTATTGGGGAATGTTATTTTGTATATAGAGTGTTTGTGTGGTGAGTTTACACTTTTCATTGAACAGAGTTTGGATAACACAGGGTTAAACGGAAAGGTGATAAATGAAGTGCACATTATCTGGACAGAATGCTTGGGGAGATAGTGATGTGTTCCTGCTTAGGAGATGTATGTTAGCTTGGGGGGGCTGCAAACTCTGCAGGGCTCCAACACACACTCGCTGCTATTCCAACCCTTCACATATTTCCACATAAACTTCCCTTCTGGCATTAAACTTTGCCAGGTATTGTGCTCAGCTTACCACCCCAAACTGATGTTCCTCCCTCAGCTCACCTCTCTCCCTGCATGTCCTGTGAGCAGAATAGCTGTGCTCCTCCTCTGGGTTCTCTCATCATATGGCACTGAAGAAGAGGAGGGGGGGGGGGGGGGTTCAGCGGGTCACACAGAGTAAGTATGCAGGAGATTGGGGGGGGGGGGGTGAGGAGACAGAAAATCAGGAGGGGCCGGCGGGGAGGAGCGCATCACGAGAGGTCTGACTAAATACAATCTCTTAGCAGCAGGGACCTGATCTACCTGTCAGCTAGCTGTGATTGACAGGTAGATCGAAGCGGAAGCTGTTATGGGGCCCCCTACTGGCAATGCCTGAATGGTCAGGTGTGCGGCACTTACTATTGTGAGCTGTGTCGGCAGCTGCTGGTGTAGCACCTGCCACACAACTCACATACTTCAAAGTCTTGCAGGACACGGCTGCTAACGGGAACTGAGTTCCTGTTGTGGAGAAAGTACAGGAACTCCGTTCCCGCAGGACTTGAGCCCTGGGTTAAATCCGCCTGCAAAATGCCGCCGGGAGGAGCGGTGAGTTCACCGCTCCATCTCCGCTCCAAAAAGCTGCTGGCAGGACTTTTTCTGACGCCCTGCCAGCGCACCGCTCCAGTGTGAAAGCCCTCGGGCTTTCACACTGGAGTGAATGGAGCAGCTGTTTTAGACCCCTTTTGACACTGGGGTGTTTTTCATGCGTTTTTCAGGCGCTTTAGCGTTAAAAAAAGCGACTGTAAAGCGCCTGAAAGAAGCCTCATCTGCAATCCCAATGTGAAAGCACTGAGTGCTTTCACACCGAGACCCCTTTCGCACTATGGCGTTTCTCAGGCGATTTAGCGTTAAAATAAGCGCCTGTAAAGCGCCTGAATGGAGCCGCAACTGCAATCCCAATGTGAAAGCCCAAGTGCTTTCACACTGAGGCGCTGCGCTGGCGGGGCGTAAAAAAAAAGTTCTTTAAAGCGCTTTTGGAGCGGTGAATACACGGCTCCTAAAGCACCCCTTCCCATTGAAATCAATGGGAAGCGCCTGAAAAGCGCTTTTGGCAGCAGTGCTTTGTGTGCGCTTTTAATCCTTTATTTGGCCACTTAAAAGCGACCCACTAGCACTCGAAAAATGCTGGTAAAGCACCGCTAGTTAAACAAGCGTTTTTCGGGTGCTGGCAGTGTGAAAGGGCTCTAAGGCCCCTTGCACACCTAAGCGTTTTTCAGGCGCTACAGCGCTAAAAATAGCGCCTGTAATGCGCCTGAAAAAAGCGGGTCCTTTAACTCCAGTGTGAAAGCCGTGTGGGCAGCACAGTGGTGTAGTGGTGTAGTGGTTAGCACATTCACCTAGCAGTAATAGGGTCGCTGGTTCAAATCCCGACCACGACACCTTCTGCCTGGAGTTTGCATGTTCTCCCTGTGCCTGCGTGGGTTTCCTCCGGGTACTCCGGTTTCCTCCCACACTCCAAAGACATGCTGGTAGGTTAATTAGATCCTGTCGATAAAATTGGCCAAATAAGTGTATGTTGTATGTGTTTGTAAGTGTATCAGGACCCCACAGGGCAAGGACCGCACTATACCACAGATGGACACCAGTGGCAAAAAGCGCCCTGAGGCAATTCAGTTTGCATAGGTAGCGCTATACAAGTCATTCATTCATTCATTTCACACTGGAGCGGTGCGCTAGCAGGACGGTAAAAAAAGTCCTGCAAGCAGCATCTTTGGAGCGGTGAAGAAGCCTTGAATTCATTGCTCCTATACCGCTCCTTCCCATTGAAATCAATGGGACACCGCGGGGATACCGCGGTAATACCGCCGGCAAAGCGCTTTGCAGGGGGTTTTAATCCTTTTTCGGCCGCTAGCGGAGGTTAAAACCACCCCGCTAGCGGCTGCATACCGCGGCTAAAACGACGGTAAAGCAGCGCTAAATATAGCGTAGCTTTACCGCCCCCCGCCCGCACCACCCCAGTGTGGAACCGGCCTTAAAGCACTAAGGCTTTCACATTGGGTTTGCGGATGAGGCTTCTTTCAAGCGCTTTACAGGCTCTTTTTTTAACGCTAAAGCGCCTGAAAAATGCCTGAAAAACGCCCCAGTGTGAAAGGGGTCTTAGAAATTGGATGAAAGGTTTAGCTCTGGGAAACACTTTTTGAAAGATGCATACTGCATTTTACAAACCACAATATCGATTTGGGACGATGAGGAAAAAAGAGGGACTTTGTTCCAAATCCGGGATAGTCCCTCGAAATCCGGGACCGTCCCTCGAAATCGGGGACAGTTGGGAGGTATGCAGTCACATGTTTTATTGGGGAACCATATCCTTTAGCTTTGTGAATTGAGCCAGTTTTAGGTGCTGGCGAAGGGGTTGCAAGGAAGTAGAGGAAAGGGCTTGCTCCGTTGGCAGTGCCTTTTAGTCCTAGGAAGACAATGGGGCAGTTTGCATGTAACCTCTTTCAGAATGTTAGGTCAGTTATGAGTTTTGGGTTAGATAAGTCTTGTTCTATACCCGACACTTCGGCTAACCTTGTCCTTCTCTCTTCAGGTGCTGTATTATGGATTCCCTGTGTCTGTCACTTTGTCCTCCACCAAGGTGAACCCTGACCTTCCCGTGTGTCCTGCTCCTCCTCCGCCCCAGTATGTGGCATCTATGCCAACTGCTTCTCTTGCTCTTCCTCCTAAGAGACTGCTTGGCATCAACATGGCAGTGCCCAAACAGACCCTTCATGTCTTTGGATCCGGATGTCCGATACAACCTCTCCAGCTTCACTGCACCCAGCGCTATCCAAAATCTGGCCGCCAAGGATGGGCCTCTACTCTTCATTGCCACCACCAATCACCTCTATGTGCTGGATGCTGCCAACCTCCAGGTCGTGCAGGACCTCATTACTGGTCCCACCAACAGCTCCGCATGTGAACTGTGCTCCAAATGTAAGATGGGCGATGCCCGCCCGGCCCAGGCCGAAGACACGGACAGCAAAGTCTTGGTGATGGATCCAGAAGCGGAGATTTTGTACAGCTGTGGTTCTTCTCTCCGTGGAGCTTGTTTCGTACATGAATTTGACGGGTCTGAAATCTTGAGCTCCTCCTGCTTGTTCCGTCCATCCTTCAACTCTCCTCTCTTGTGCCAGGACTGTGTCGCCAGCCCCCTCGGCACAGTGGTTACAGCCGTTTACCACTTGAGGTCTATCAATTTATATATAGCCTCGACGGTGGATTCCAGTATGAAGGGGAACTATGGCACCACATCCGTGTCCATCAGGCGAGTGCGGGCCGGACATGATGGCTTTGCAGATGGCTTTCACTCTATGACTGTTTTTCCTCCCTTCATGGACAAATACCCCATCCAGTATGTCTACACATTCAGTACTCCGAAATACGTCTTCTTCTTGACGATACAGCTGGAGAACACACAATCCAGAAACTACCACAGCAGGTTGGTGCGTCTGAGCGCAACAGAGCAGGACATGAATAGGTGAGTGCACTGTGCAATCTCTGGTGGGAGTTGGTTAAAATTCAAAGTGGTTGTAAACCTCAGACATGAAATCTGAACAAAGCATAACCCTCTATAGTGTGTACTTGTCTCCATCCAGAGCATGAAGTGTAATTTCTGTCTGCTGCTTCCTTCCTTCATCTTTCATGACACCAAGAGAAAAAAGGTGACAAGGGAGGGAGCTCCAGCACACAGCCTGTGATTGACAGCCTCAGCTCTGTTCCAGTGTAATGTGTGAAGGTGTGTGTGTGTGTGTGTGTGTGTGAAGGTGTGTGTGTGTGAAGGTGTGTGTGTGTGAAGGTGTGTGTGTGTGAAGGTGTGTGTGTGTGTGTGTGTGAAGGTGTGTGTGTGTGTGTGAAGGTGTGTGTGTGTGTGTGTGAAGGTGTGTGTGTGTGTGTGTGTGTGTGAAGGTGTGTGTGTGTGTGTGTGAAGGTGTGTGTGTGTGTGAAGGTGTGTGTGTGTGTGAAGGTGTGTGTGTGTGTGTGAAGGTGTGTGTGTGTGTGTGAAGGTGTGTGTGTGTGTGTGAAGGTGTGAAGGTGTGTGTGTGTGTGAAGGTGTGTGTGTGTGTGTGTGTGAAGGTGTGTGTGTGTGAAGGTGTGTGTGTGTGTGTGAAGGTGTGTGTGTGTGTGTGTGAAGGTGTGTGTGTGTGTGAAGGTGTGTGTGTTTGTGTGTGTGTGTGTGTGAAGGTGTGTGTGTGTGTGTGTGTGTGTGTGTGTGTGTGAAGGTGTGTGTGTGTGTGTGAAGGTGTGTGTGTGTGTGTGAAGGTGTGTGTGTGTGTGTGTGTGTGTGTGTGTGAAGGTGTGTGTGTGTGTGTGAAGGTGTGTGTGTGTGTGTGTGAAGGTGTGTGTGTGTGTGTGAAGGTGTGTGTGTGTGTGTGAAAGGTGTGTGTGTGTGTGTGTGTGTGTGTGTGTGAAGGTGTGTGTGTGTGTGTGTGTGTGTGTGAAGGTGTGTGTGTGTGTGTGAAGGTGTGTGTGTGTGTGTGTGTGTGTGTGAAGGTGTGTGTGTGTGTGTGTGTGTGTGTGTGTGTGAAGGTGTGTGTGTGTGTGTGTGTGAAGTGTGTGTGTGTGTGTGTGTGTGTGTGAAGGTGTGCGTGTGAAGGTGTGTGTGTGTGAAGGTGTGTGCGTGTGAAGGTGTGTGTGTGTGTGTGGGGGGGGTGTTCTCTTCCCTCCAGTCAGCTCTGAGCTCTCCTCACTGAGCTCGGTAGATTGTAACTTCAGCTCTCCGCCCCATTTTCTGAGCTCTCAGACAAGCTTAAAAAATGCATAGCTCCCAACTGTCCCTGATTTGGAGGGACTGTCCCTAATTTGTAGTAATGTCCCTCTGTCCCTCTGTCCCCCTCATCTGTCCCTCATTTTGGTCTGATCTATATAGTTGTATATAAAATGCACTTTTTATCTTTCAAAAAGTGTTTCCCATAGCTAAACTTTGCATCCAAATTCTAAATTGCTGCATTTGTAAATGTAAAGGCCAATATAAAGGAATATTGGTGGTAAAAAAAACACTTGGATTTAATTAACCCTTTTTATCTGTCCCCTTTAAGGGGCGTGGCAGGGGGCGTGTCCTATGGCAACATATTTTTTGCTAGTAGGTGTCCCTCGTTCCCATCTCAAAATGTTGGGAGTTATGAAAATGTACCACTTTGGATGTAGAGAAGAGGAGACTGCAGATAAACAGGCACAACTTATGTAGTGGGATTTGTTTACTGGGTATATGTAAAGGTTTATAACCACTTTAGAGTGATACTAAATACACATTGTTTAACTGACATTGTCTCTTTTATTTCTGTATATGGATAACGGCACTGTAATTTATTTAAATATAAGTACCTTTTTCCTAATTGATATCCAGCTATCACATGACCCGGCTCTCTCCCAGCCTGTCTGCAGGAAAACATAAGCAGGAGGAGCTTTTAGTCCTCTGATGCTGGTCACATGATCAAAATAAAACAAACAGCGTTTGGAATACAGAATAAAAATAAATAATATCAACAAATCAGCATACAAATATATATTTGCAATTAAATCCTTTTATTCGTTTTTGGCAATAACGTGGTGTGTGGGCAGATTTCTGCCAGTCACAGGCTGCCAGTCACAGGCTGTGTCATGCCCCTCCCCTGTCTTAGAATAAGAGGGAGGCGAAGCCTCTGTCAATCTACATGTAATATCCAATCCGCCATTGTGTTTAGCTGGTTAGTGGGCATGGAGGAGGAGGAGGAGGAAGGGGTTGGGCTGTCATTTACCACATGGGTGACTCTATAGTCACGTGGGCTGCTCAGATGTGATAGGGAGGAAATGCTCCACCATAGAAGCTCACTGAAAACTGAGCATGTGCAGAGCTGCCAACACTGGTCTGCAAAAGGCCCAACCACAACCTGGAGTGTTGGAGACCAAAGGTAAGTACCAGCTGCCAGGGATCGAGCATTGAACCCTTCGTTTCGGGGGAAGCCTCACTAGAAGTGTACTTTAATTTTTATATTTTGTGAATTTCGGGAATTGTCACTGCGGCTTTAAAAAGAAGTCGCCAGTGTAGCTTTAAAACTGAATTTGGCTATTCAGCTACAAATCACTAGTGTGTCATGGTCGCCGCAGTGGTGGCCCGTAAATGCAGGGCGCACGGGCGCTACCCCCCCCCGGATCATGCGTCCGGCCCACTAATCTACATGCGGGGCACCACACGCTCGGATTCCTATGGGTGTTTAATAGGCTTTAAAAAATGGTGGGTTTGGGGCGCAGAGCGATTCGCCCTGAGCCCACCCAGTTGTGTGACAATAGCGAATTAATATTTGCTATTGTCTTCCTGATTCTCCTCCCAGTCAATTCTCCTCCTTGCCTGAGACCTGTCACCCGATTGGCAGAGAGGAGAAGCGATCCTATTGGCCACCAAGAAGGAGGAGGGAGGAGACGCAGGGGAAGCCGCCGTGAAGCACCAGGAGGAGGAGACGCAGGGTACCGCCGTCTGTAGGAAGCGCTGCCCGAGACCTAGATGGGATAAGTGCAGGGACCGCCCCCCCCTAAAAAATATACCACCTGCCCAGTGGCGGCCCATTCATTAGGAACGCACAGGCCCCGCCCCCCCATCCATGCGTCCGGCCCGCCGATCTACATACAAGGTGCCAGATTATAGATTCCAAAGGGGAGGGTTTTTTTTTTTGTTTTTTTTTGAAGAACGTGATTTAGAGCCAGATGCTCTAGGCTTCAAAAAAGGGTGGGCTCGGGACGCAGTGAGCCCACCCACTTGTGTGACATTAGCGAATTAATATTCGCAAATGTCTTCCTGCTACTCCTACTGAAGCTACAGGAGGAGCGAGAAGATAAGGAGGACACCAGAGCCGCAGCCCGCCACCAGCCAACCCCGCCACCTAGATGGGGTAAGTGTAGGACCAACTGGCGGGCAGCGACGGGGGCGGGGGGTGGTTGTTTGCCCCCCCCCCCCCAAAAAAAAAAGCCGCCACTGGTCATTAGACATGTGCACTGCCAAAAAAAAATTTCGTTTTCGTTTCATTCGTTTTTTTATATTGTTTTTTTTTTTTTGGGTCATTCGTTATGATCGCAATTCGTAAATTCATACATTCGTAAATTAGAAAAGTCATATTCGTAAATTTGGAAATTTTAGAAAATCTGAAAAAGTAAATAACTATTAAATTAGGTATAGGTATTGTAATTTCCTTTCAATTTTGGCTGTTAGTGAACGTAACAAATACAAATTTATACAAAGTTATGACTTATCCAAAATAACGAATGCCGCATCGAAACAAATGGAAGGGAACAAATTAATAACAAATAATAATAATAAAACGTTTTTATTATTGTTATTAATTATTATCAATTCATTAGGTTCCATTCGTTTTTAGATACGGCATTCGTTATTTCAGATAATTCGTAACTTGGGATAAATTTTGTATTTGTTACGTTCACTAACAGACACATTTGAAAGGAAATTACAATACCTATAATTTAATAGTTATGTTACTATTAGGTAATTATTATTTCAGATTTCCGAATTAATGAATGTACAAATTTACGAATGTACGAATTTTTTTAATATTCAAATTTACGAATATTCGGAAAAATTTTGTTAAACAGGTTTTCGTTAATTCGGATATTTCCGAATTAACAAATTTGTCGAAATTCGTTAAACTAATTTGGAACTAAACGAATTGCACATGTCTACTGGTCATTTAGGGATGGGCCCGGTGTTCGAATCGGCCCTTCGTCCGCTCGTCGAGTCCAGAACTCTTGGGGCCGTTCGCATCAAATTCGTGTGATGCGAACGGCCCGCAATGCACTGCGCCAGTCGCAGTGTATTGCTGGCTGATGATTGGCCAAGCATGCACTGTGACCAATCATATGATTGGCCAATCATAGCGCCAGCAGCGAGAAGAGCAATAATTGGCCACAGGCAGGATGCCTGTGGCCAATTATAGCTCAGGGGGTTTAGTACACGCCCCACACTATATAGGGCTGCCGCGCCGGCGGCCTTGTGTAGTGTGTTGCGGCGTTCAGGGAAAGAGTATTGATATTGATTATGCATCATTAAAATGACTGCTCTAGAAAAAACGTACATTTATAACCACTTCAGCCCCGGACCAATTTGCAGCCAAAGGACCAGGCCCCTTTTTGCGATTCGGCACTGCGTCGCTTTAACTGACAATTGCGCGGTCGTGCGACGTGGCTCCAAAACAAAATTGGCGTCCTTTTTTTCCCACAAATAGAGCTTTCTTTTGGTGGTATTTGATCGCCCCTGCGGTTTTTATTTTTTTTGCGCTATAAACAAAAATAGAGCGACAATTTTGAAAACAATGCAATATTTTTTACTTTTTGCTATAATAAATATCCCCCAAAAATATATAAAAAAACATTTTTTTTCCTCAGTTTAGGCCGATACGTATTCTTCTACATATTTTTGGTAAAAAAAATCACAATTAGCGATTATTGATTGGTTTGCGCAAAAGTTATAGCGTTTACAAAATAGGGGATAGTTTTATAGCATTTTTATTAATATTTTTTTTTTTTTCTCTAGTAATGGCGGCGATCAGCGATTTTTATTGTGACTGCGACATTATGGCGGACACATCGGACATTTTTGACAAATTTTTGGGACATTTGTCATTTATACAGAAATCAGTGCTATTTAAATAGCACTGATTCCTATGTAAATGACAGTTGTAGTGAAAGAGTTAACCACTAGGGGGCGGGGAGGAGTCAGTGCGACGTGTTGTGTTTTTTTTTTACAGTAGGGGGCGTGGCTGTACGTCTGACGTCATTGATCGGCGTTCCCGAAGACCGGGAACAGCCGATCACTGACAGTCAGTGTAGGAAGCGCGGGGAGAGGTTTGTTTACACAGACCTCTCCCCGTTCTTCAGCTCCGTAACCCGATCGCGGGACACCAGCGGCGATCGGGTCCGCTGGTCCCGCGGCCGGGGGTCACGGAGCTCCCGACCGGGTCGCGAGCGCGCCGCGATTTTGCCTGCCCGTGCCATTTTGCCGACGTATATCGGCGTTAGGCGGTCGGGAAGTGGTTAAAACTTCTTTTTGCATTGATACATGTCCCCTGGGGCAGGACCCGGGTCCCCAAACCTTTTTTTATGACACGTTCGCGTCGAACGTTCGCGTCCATTGTAACTAATAGGGTTCTAACGTTCGTGCGAACTTTCGCTCCGTTCGCAGGTTCTGGTGCGAACCGAACCCGGGGGTGTTCGGCTCATCCCTATTGGTCATCTACAATTGCATTGGATGATATTATTAGCTAATGAAGGTAGCAGTTCTGTAACAAGCTCAGTTTAGCAATTCAGCAGCTTTATTGACTGCAATTAATTTTCTTAGCACCTAAAATGCTCTGAGACCATCTCGGCCTGGTATTGAAAGTGGAAAAATAACTACTGGCAGGATCAACAGGTAATAAAACCTATATTGCAGGGTGGTCTCCGAACAGCTAACTGCATCATATGTCATTTTTAATTTACACTTTAAGTCGCATTGAGTTGCTTTTTTAAATACATTTCCTGCTTTTCAGTGCGCTCCACCTTCCTGTGTGGGGTTATAGGCGATCATCCTATGTAATGCCAGTACCGCCCTTCTCTCTGCAGTTACCGGGAGCTGGTCTTGGACTGTCGGATTGAGCATAAGCGGCGTCGCAGATCAGAACCCGAAACCTTCAACCTCGTCCAAGCAGCTCATGTTGTTGCTGTGGGCAAGGATCTGGCCACGGAGATGAACCTGGACGCTGGTGATCTGGTGCTGTTTGCCACGTTTGCCCAAAGTGAGCCGCAGAGCGCCAAACCTCGCCGCAAATCCGCCCTCTGTGCCTTTCCGCTGAAGCTAATCGACTATTCCATTCTTGAGGGGATGAAAAAATGCTGCAGTGTGGAGTACAAAGAGAAACTTCAGAGAGGACTCAGCTACTACCAGACCGAGTCCTACTGCCCCCAGAATGTAAGAGATTACCCCAGCTCGAGAAACACTGCCACAACCCCAGATCCACTGCCCCAAGAATGTAAGAGATTACCCCAGCTCGAGAAACACTGCCACAACCCCAGACCCACTGCCCCAAGAATGTAAGAGATTACCCCAGCTCGAGAAACACTGCCACAACCCCAGACCCACTGCCCCAAGAATGTAAGAGATTACCCCAGCCCGAGAAACACTGCCACAACCCCAGATCTACTGCCCCCAGACTGTAAGCGATTACCCCGACCTCAGACTTGCTACCCCCAGAATGTAAGAGATTACCCTGACCCCAGAAAGACGACCGCAACCCCAGACCTACTGCCCCAAGAAGGTAAGTAATTACCCTGACCCCAGGAAGACAACCCAACCCCAGACCTATTCCCCAAGAATGTAAGGAACTGCTCAGAGATACTACCTCAACCCCTTATTTACTGCCCCCAGAGTGTAAGCGATTACTCTGACCCCAGAAACCCCACCCCAACCCCACACCTACCACCTCAAGAATGTAAGAGATTACTCTAACCCCAGACCTACTGGCCCCAGAAAGACTACTCCTACTCCAGACCTACTCCTCAAGAATGTAAGAACTGCTCTGACCTCAGAAAAACTACCCCAATCCCTGATTTACTGCCCCTAGAATGTAGGAGATTACCCTAACCCCAGAAAACACTACCCCAACCCCAGACCTACTGCCTCCAGAATGTAGGATATTATCCCAGTCCCAGAAACACTACCCCAACCCCAGGATGCAAGAAACTACCAAGACTCCTGAGATACTATCCCAAGCTCAGACTTGCTGCCTCCAGAATGTAAAGAATGAGTCTACTGCCTCTAGAACATGAAGAACAACCTTATTCTAGACCTACAGCCCCCAGAATGTAAGAGATTACCCCAGCCCGAGAAACACTGCCACAACCCCAGACCCACTGCCCCAAGAATGTAAGTGATTACCCTGACCCCAGGAAGACAACCCAACCCCAGACCTATTCCCCAAGAATGTAAGGAACTGCTCAGAGATACTACCTCAACCCCTTACTCGCTGCCTCCAGAGTGTAAGCGATTACTCTGACCCCAGAAACACCACCCAGACCTACCACCCCAAGAATGTAAGAGATTACTCTAACCCCAGACCTACTGGCCCCAGAATGTAAGAGGTTACCCCAACCCCAGAAAAACTACTCCTACTCCAGACCTACTCCTCAAGAATGTAAAGAACTGCTCTGACCTCAGAAAAAACAACCCCATTTCCTGATCTACTGCCCCTAGAATGTAGGAGATTACCCTAACCCCAGAAACACTACCCCCAACCCCAGACCTACAGCCCCCAGAATGTATGAGATTATCCTAGTCCCAGAAACACTACCCCAACCCCAGACCTACTGCCCCCCAGGATGCAAAAAACTACCAAGACTCCTGAGATACTATCCTAAGCTCAGACTTGCTGCCTCCAGAATTTAAAGAATGAGTCCACTGCCTCTAGAACATGAACAACCTTATCCTAGACCTACAGCCCTCAGAGTGTAAGATATTTCCCCAACCCTAAACCCAAGACTACTGCCCCCAGAATATAAGAGACTACCCCAACCCTGAGCTACTGCCCTCTAAATGTAAGGGAGCAGTCTCGACCCTAGACCTACTGTCCACAGAATATGAAGAAATGCCTCAACCCCAGAGCTACTATCTAAAACCAAGGCATTCTGCCCCCCAGAATACAAAGGAATGACCTGCAACACAGACTTGCTGTCAACAAAATATATGGAATAGCCTCCGTGCCAGAGCTACTTCTAAAAGTAAGGCTTACTGTCCCTAGAATGCAAGGAATGACTATGACCCCAGATCTATGGCCACATACTCAGTCCTACTGCCCCAGAATGTAAGGAATTGCATAAACCTCTCTCCCACTGCCCCAGAATGTAGGGAATGATCCCCAACCCCAAGCCTGCTCCCAGAATGTGATCCCAGCCCTGAGTCTACTGCCCTAGAATGTAGGGAATGACCCCCAACCTAGGCCTGCTCTCAGAATGTGATCCCAGCCCCGAGTCTACTTCTCCCAGAATGTAGGGAATGACCCCCAACCTAGGCCTGCTCTCAGAATGTGATCCCAGCCCCGAGTCTACTTCTCCCAGAATGTAGGGAATGACCCCAACCTTGGCCTGCTCCCAGAATGTGATCCCAGCCCTGAGTCTACTTCTCCCAGAATGTAGGGAATGACCCCAACCTTGGCCTGCTCCCAGAATGTGATCCCAGCCCTGAGTCTACTTCTCCCAGAATGTAGGGAATGACCCCAACCTTGGCCTGCTCCCAGAATGTGATCCCAGCCCTGAGTCTACTGCCCTAGAATGTAGGGAATGACCCCAACCTAGGCCTATTGCTCTTAAAATGCGATCCCAACCCTGAGTCTACTGCCCTTAGAAAGTAAGATGACTCTAATCCCTTTGGAGATGTATTTGATATCAGAGTC